>CM065168.1:16841305-17058805 GCA_033026295.1 Channa striata | reverse complement strand
AAAGACAGATACAAACAGAATAAGAAGAATAAGAAGCCTTGTGTTAATATGCCACACTCTAACACACAAACACACACATGCAGAACTAACTGTAACAGCAGGAGCATCTGAATCTGGTTAGAAGTCATTAGTTTGTACATTTCACAAAGCCAAGTGCAGAGAGAGGAGGATAGAGCAGAGTGGGGTCAGTTACAGAAGCCAGGCAAATAAGGGAATTGGTCCAACAACCTCATAGGCACATTCTTAAGTCCATGACCTGTCTTTCTGTCCTTGCCTTGTGTGTGTTGTGCATGTGTGTGCTGGTGTCTGTTATTATGTTTCAGGAGTTGACACAGAGTCGGCACAGAACCAACCAGCTATGACTGATTGGCGGTGGCTGCCGTCATGTGCTGGTTGTTCTTTTGTGGTGAGCTTATGTGTGTGTGCACGTGTGTGTATTTTTTGTGTGTGTATGTGTGCATATTTATTAGCGTGTATGTATTTGTATGTGTGTGACAATGAAAAACTCTGCCAGGTTTGGTTTGGGCCTGGGTAAAATAACTCTAATCGTGCATGTGTGTGTGTGGCAGGTCCAGTAGCAGATGTGGTTCAGACCTGGACCTTCGCCGGGGACTGCTGTCTCCACATATATTTACATGACTGTGTATGTGTATTCGCATGTGTATGTGTGTGTGCACGTGTGGGTACGTGTGTGTGTGGACTGGGATGGGGATTCTCCTAAATCAACATCAGAAGGTTGTCTAACAGAAACCATTTGTTTCACAGATGGAACCATGTCTCTCTCCCTCTCCCTTTGCTTTTCCGCGTCTTCCTGATCATATGTGCAGGCTGGGGTTGGATCTGTGTGCGTGTGTGGCTGTATGTGTGTATGCGTGTGTGCTGGCTGTGGTTGAGTCAACTCAGAAGCAGCTCAGACACCAGACATGACAAACTGCTGGCAACCACATTCTCCTCCACATCAGCCATGCATTAGCTTAGCAAGCTAACAGACTGATGCTACCCCATTTTCAATCTAGTGAATTGTACAGCGATACCGGCAACACACTGTAGTTGTAGTATGACAGCGTGTGACATATTTGATCAACTAAGAGAAGCTTTTCTTCTTTTTATTACTCACCCACCCATCCTGACCCCCTACTAAATGAAGTCAGGGTCAGCTGTAACCCTGGAGCAAGCAGTGAATCACTGCTAAAAGACTCCAGACCACCCTCCAACATCGTCCTGTCTAAGACTTGTCCACTGACTTGTGAGACTGTTTGAGTGTGTACGTGCTACTCACTGGCTGCTGGGGGGTTGGCTGCCTTTGGAGTAAAGGGGAACATGGTCATCTCCACTGTCTGCCTTGGTGAAGGAGGATATCCACTCAAACAGTCTGGCTCTTAAAAATGGAGACAAGCCCATAAGGAGTCACAACACAGCCCTGACACGGTGTCTATGTAAAAATACTAGTTCACCTGGCTCAAGAATGTATCTCTCTGTATGTCTGTACAGCCTTTTCAGACTGTCACACCTGTCTGTGTGTGTGTGTGTGTGTGAGTAAGGGTGTGCATCTATTCTTCTCTCCTCTTCGCTATTCTGGCATGTAGCCAACTGGCCGGATATACTAAAATCAACATACCTCTTATCAAATGAGCTATGAGATGTCTACACCAAATGCTGCAAGTGTTTATTTAGCAATCATGTTAACAAGTGTGTGTAGAAAGCTACTAAGAGACAAAAAACTCGGAGGACACACAGAGGACAGACACCATCACAATGTGGATATTCTTAAATATCTTGACATCAGTGTACCTGTCTCTCTTTGGGGTGTGGCTCTGTCCATTGGGCATACTGTGCAGTGGGATGTGAGCGCTGGCAGCTTTGGGGAAGGCTGAGGTAGAATTGGAGCTGTTGGTGCTCAAGTCCAGGCCCTCGGCCTGTTTCAGGGCCTCCTCACTGTTTGGCACGCCTGACACCTCTTTCCAAAGCTGTTGGAGGTCTGACGGACACATCGCTGCAAAGGGAAAGAAACACTTTGTTAACTTTCTTCAAACTCATTCATCAATTTTACATGTCAAGTGCAAACACAAAAAATTTGATCAATGCAAGAAATGTAATTAATAGGTCGGATAAAATATTAACCACATGCAAAATTTAAAAACACACAGGCATTTTTAAGATACATTCATGTCATACAGAGCAGTGGCTAAATATTCCAATCCACAAAAACTGCACTTGCCCTATTATAGCCCCGCAGGGAGTGGTTATGAGAAGAAAATGAGACAAACAAAAACAGACAAGAGTTTAATTTCTTCATGTTTTTGTTATCTTTCCAGATATCCACAATATTACTACTATTTCCAAATGTCTGTTGGCAACTGTACACCAGCATCACTGCTCCTGTCACTACCAGTATTTGTCTGGACAGGGTGGGTGCAGACTTTGAGCACTTTCTAGTCGCAGCTTTGTTATTTCTGCTCCAATTTCACAGTGAGAGAGACGCCTTAAATGCCACAGCCCACTCCACTACTTACCATGCACGTCCGCACGCATGCAGCCACACACACATACATCTGCACATACACATAATGAGACCTCGTAGCAATCCAAATATTATGTCTGCTTTGTCTGCATTCTTCTGTGGTCCCACCAAAACAAAAGTTCTCACTCTGGAGGAATGAGGTGGTGTGTGTGTATGTGTGTGTGTGTGTGTGTGTGTGTGGGCTTGTCTTTATAGCCTTCTGTAGACAAATTTTGTTTCAATACCATTGTTGTGAGGACATTTTCGCTTCTATTCAAATGGCTTTTTGAGTGTTAACATTTGGTTTTAGGGTCAGGGTTAGGGTTAGGGGCTAGGGATTGTATTGTGTCAATGAGTGTCCTCACAAGTATAGAAAGACGTGTGTGTGTGTAGTGTGTGCTCCCGTATGTGTAATACCCAAGAAATCCGACCGATCTGTGGACACACCCAGAAAGTGAAAGTGTAAAGTGGTTATGTGATTGTTAAATAAAGTGTTTCCTCTTACAGCTTATCAGACTGGCTCATACCACATCCATCCATGCACTTAAATACAAGCTACTCTTGGCTATGGTGAAAATCTACTGAAAAATATGTATAATAAAACTATAAGCAGCTATGAGCAAAACAAAAGTAATATTACATTATGTGCATTTAGGTAGATTCCCTGTTACAATTTCCTCCAGCTTTTGCAGATAGATACAGAGCAGTTAAGAATGAAATACTTTTGTTAAGTGTTGTGACTCAAACACCTTAAATGTACACATGCATTTATGTTTTTTTTCGGCCTTATATTTATTTCACACTGGTGTCTCCACATAAATGACACAAGCTAGGAAGTTGCCAGTACTAAAATAAACTTGGTGTGTTCTGTCAAACTTTTATATTTACATTTTTAATATGTCTAGATAGTGTTTCCCTCTTACTACAGTAAGGGAAACAATACCATAGCGGGCCTTCCTCCTGTCACCTCCCACTAACTACCCACCGGACACAACAGCCCTTTGAGGCGGGGAAATAGTGTGTGCCTTTGTGTGTATAGGTGCAAGTGTTTATGCATGTGTGTTTGTGTGTTTGTGTGGCATGGCTGGTCACAGGAATGCTCTGGCTCACGCCTGGCTGAGCCGTCACAATGGACCAGCTCTTTCACACTGCAGGGAAATTCCACTGTGATATGGAGGGACAGAGAGAGAGAGAAGGAGATGCCAAAGCCAAATGTTTTCAACTGTCTGAAAAATTACACTCTTTCTATCCAAAACCGTTGCCTCTGTCTTTTCATTTGTGTTCAATTTGTATCCACTCATTTGTGTAAACTCTGTAAACTTGCCCTGTGGTGTACCTCCCTCACACACACTAACACACACATACACAGATGCATAGATAAAATTAAAATTTCTGTGTAGTACTTTTGTTGTCATCTTATTGGGTTTACTATTGCATTTTCCAGGTTTAAACTGTAGAGCATTGTGAAGGTGTGTGAGCACTTGTGTGTGTGTGTGTGTGACTGCATATGTCTGCACATGAGAGAAAGAAACAGAGCAGTCAGACAAAAAAAAGGAAGGAAATCAGTCTGTTTAGTCAACTCAGTCTGTGCTTGCTATGGCCTCTTTAAGGTCCCTAAAGCTTTCTGCATTTGTGAGAATGTGTGTGTTAAACATTACTGGGCACAGACTAAAATGGACACAGACGCACATACACACATGTTCACTAACGGCAGAACAGTCAACATTTATATTTCTAAAACTTTAGGAATGAAAAAAAAATACAGTGGGCACAGCAATAGCAAAAAGATGATGTTCTTGTGTCTGGCCAATCTCAAGTACACACACATGCAAACACACACTCTCACATGTGCACAACCACCTCCAAGCAGGGGGCTTAGTGGCATATTTCCCCTATTATCCAAATGAGTACCTTCCACAAACCCACCAATCAGGTTTCCTTTTATCTTTTATAGGCTGATTAACTTAACAGGCTTCACATGCAGCACTGGGTAGAGGGCTGTGTGTGTGTGTGCAGTTGTGACCATTTGTGAATGCATGTTTGTTAGGGTGTCCTGGTGTGACTGAATGTTGTATGGTTACGGACATGCAGTACACGGTCGTTTGCCTGCGTGCTCGTACCTTGTTGCAGAGACTGCATGGCGGCGGTGGGCTGCAGCGGAACCAGGCCTTGTCTCTGGAGATTGAGGATGTGCTGCTGCTGAAGCTGCTGCATCTGGATGAGCTGCTGCTGGAAGGCCAACTGCTTACTGCCTAACTGCTGTGAGTCAGAAGACAGAGAAACCGATGGTAGAACGAGTCAGCAAATTAATGCTCCCATGTCACCAACATCCTATTCTTTACCACAGAGATAACCAGTGCAATCAGAGAAAATCTTATCTTGCCTCAGCCTTATTTTTATCCATTCTGGTTAAAATACTGTTTTAATAAGCAGATGAGCAAGCAGATTGTGACATGAAAACATTTAAATGTTTACGTTCATGATGCACAAACAGGTTCCAGTTTTGTAAAATGACCACTGATCTTAATAGTAATGATTTTGAACAAACCCTCAGAAGAAGAAAGGTAGCTGAGACAATGTCTATGTTTTCATTATAAACAAACTTAATTTCATCACATAACTTTCTATACTATGCATAAAGTCCACCAACACCATATAAAATAAATAAAAGAATGATATAAAAGTTAATTGTCTGTTGATGAAAAACATAGTACAGTATGAGCTACTCTATGTGTCTCCAGAGCAGACAATTAGTTCTATATTAAAAATAGGACAAGCCTGAAGCAAAGCTTGAGGTGGAAGAGGAGGAGGAAAGGGGAACGAGGGAAAGTGGGAGAAACTACATAGCTGGTGATAAAGTTGGTGTGTGTTTCGGTGATAAATGTCCCCTTTCCTGCTCTCCTAGTCTGTGGCAGACCTGGCCTGTGCTGCCCTGTTTGAAGTTCTCCCCAACCAACCCCTGAGAGGGACAGACTTTATCTCTCACAGATAACAAGTGGAGACGCAAAATAAATAAATACAGCTTGAGTAGCTTCTCCTTGTGTCTGTGTGCGCAGTGTGTGTGTGTATGTGTGTGTGAAAGAGTGGCAGCCTGGAAATCTTTGAACAGAGTAGAACTCACAGGAAGGACACATAGGTCACTTCCTTTCAGACTTTGTGCCTGGGGAGAAGAAGTGTGGTGGCAGTGTGTTTGTATATGGGAGGAGGCTGCCAGGGAGGTGTGAGGAGGTGGAGAGGAGTAAAGAAAACCGCTATTCTTCAAGATAGAAGACCAAAGGATGGTTCGAGTCTTAATGGACCTTTTTATATTATTTTAAAAATGTTTAATATTTGTTTTATATCGTTCATTAACCGAGGTATGACTAAATAACTTAAAATGGTGATGTAGAAAAAGGTGACTTTTTTGTTTAGTGTTGTTACGTTTTGTCTACACAAAGGGTAATTGAAATAAAAAAATCCATCCATTCATTATCTTTAACTGTTTATCCTTCTCAGGGTTGCGAGGGGGCTGGAGTTTATTCTAGCTGTCACTGGGCAAGACGTAGGGACAGGATACACCCTGGACAGGATGAGCAGTTAAAAAATGCAAACTGAAATTTCATTCTTGGCCACAGAAACAGCTTTCGACAAACAATATTAAAACAAGTCCCAATGGGTTTTCTGAAGACTTCAATCATTTCAGTGTTAATGTGGCGATGTTCAGGTTTTTGAAGTACCGTATTTTTCGGACCATAAGCCGCTACTTTTTTCCGACGTTTTGAACCATGCGGCTTTAACAGAGATGCGGCTTTTCTATGAATTTTTCTGCAGCCCTCAGATGGGCGCTGTAGATGGAAGTCAGTGCAAACAAAAAAGCGCCAGTTTTTATTCTTAGCGCATGCAACCCAAGACGCACAACAGCAAAATACGGTAATATTTTTACACCCTCACCCCCTCATAATGGAAAACACGCGAAGAAATTCCTGTGATGCAGCTTTTAATTTGAAGCCATCGATCTGGCTTTCCGTGAAGGAAATCGAGTGTGACAGTGGTTTCAATGCTCAGGAGGAAGATGAATAGCGATTTGTGGTTTCAGTGCACGGGAGAATGAAGCGACTTTAACAGTGCGCACGAAGAAAAAGTGACAGTGGTTTGGTGTTCAGTGGTTTCAGTTCGCAGGAGGAAGAAAAATAAAGCAACTTGGTTTTAGTGCACAGGAGGAAGATTAATAAAACCATGACTTTTCTGTTTTGTGTGATCAGCACTTTTACTGCCGTGTTACAGGCACCATTCAGGTTCAGGTGTATGAATAAAGACTTATGGTACAAAATCTTTTGTTGAGCGCAGCAACTCCTGCGTAATTCGTGAACAATAAGAGACGTCTTCTCCTTTGGCTATGGAACAAGCCATTTATTTATAACAAGGACGTTTTTGTCGGCTCTGTACATTCGACATGTGTTATACCAGCCACACATACACGTAAACGCACTCTTTACCGTAATGCCGGTAAAACAGCGCACAGAACATCCTCATGCCTACTGTGAACAATGAGTAGGAGCGCATACAACAGATATTATTTCTCAGCCTGGATATTGGCGGCTTATAGTCCGATGCGGTTTATATGTGACCAAATATGTATTTCTTTTAAATTTTAGCGGGTGCGGCTTAAACTTAGGTGCGCACTATAGTCCAGAATTTACGGTAAATTACAAATTTCCCATTTGTTGCAATAAACAGTTTATTATGGTCAAATTTCCAGACTGAACTGAACTGTCTATCTCTCCACCCCTCCTGCCCCCCTTTCTACTTGTCTGTACTTGTCTGTCCATTTTATTTCTTCCATTCTACCCTCTGTCTCTCCCTCCTGAGATATGGCCATGGTTCTTTACAACACACAGTGTGTGTGTGTGTGTGTGTGTGTCTGTGTTCTGTTTACATTAGCTGTGGCTGAGTGGCCAAAGCTAGCGCAGTAACAGGCTGTCAATGTGATTTATGAGCACATCACACACTGTCTGAGCCTGCCAGTCACACAGACACACACACACACACATATATACTGTAGATGGACACTCACACACACCCACACATCTCTTGTGATGGTCAGAGCCACTTCATTAAGCTGACTCCTGACCAGTCCCAAATGCACCAGCACCACACACAAACACTGATAACACACATACATAGTCTCACTTTCAATGCATCACTTCCATGCAGACAAGAAAGTGAAGAGGAATTACAGAAAAGAGGGAAAAGGGCAAAAAGTCACAGCAAGTTGTGCATGAAAAGACAAAGAAGAGATTTTCTGTTTCAGCCTCCCCCTTTCTTTCAATATTTTCTCCCTCTCATCCATCCTTTTGTGTTTTTTGAGTTTGTTAAAGGTCTGACAGTGGATGAAAAAAATGACCGGTCAGCTAATCACAATTTTCACATTCTGTTTTTGGCTGTTTTGGTGATGTTTTTGGCTTCTCACACAATATACAGTAAGGTACATAATAAATATGTACATATGTACAGTAAAGCAACTGGGAGCCTCTGTCTCAATGTCCTGTTTGGTCAGAAAATTTGACAGAAATAACTAAGACTGTGTTTTGTTTGCTACTGATGCCTCCTGATGCCTCCAAACAATTACAAATTGTACTTAATCATATCAATTGTATGCAGCTCTGTAAGTAGGCATATTCCCTCGAGTGTATGTGTTTGTGCAGTGAACCATCACACATCAAGTCTGTCCCTCTCTACATGTCTGTGTAGCTGTGTGACCAGTGTTTGCACTTGTCTAGTTGTTACAGGACAACAAACCTGAAAACTGGGACAGCGGCAGAGCGAAGGGAGAAAGGGAAAGCAATTCAGACACCCTCTCAACATGCAAGTCAACCACAACTGGTTTGCTATGGTCACGGTCGAGTTGGTTGGCCGCTGTCTGCGAGGAGTTTGTGGGGCGGGGGCTGTCCATGGGGAGAGGGGTTTGAGGGAGAGGAGGAGGAAGAGGAGAAATCTAGGATGTGTTTCCTCATGCGTTTATCAGGAAAGTCTCATGAGGTCTCTTTCCTTAAGTCTCTCTCCTGCACGGTCATTGGCAGTTTTTGGCAAAAGCATTCATACAGTATACACATGCACAAACAGGCATGCACACATCCCCTCTCATACACACAGGTTATGACAGTAATCTGGTCTATCGATTGAGATCCTCTTTGTTGTGCCACAATGAGATCCCAGTTGATCCTCTGTTATCCTACTGTACCACAGCTGTGGTTAAACCTGGTGCTGTGTGTGTGTGTGTGTGTGTGTGTGTGTGAAAGAGAGGGTGAACACAGAGCATGGGAGGCTCCTAGTGCTGGCAGGGTTAATTGACAATTAAAAGAGTGGCAGACCCCTCCTACAGAGAGATTTCACCTCAGGCTTAGAGCTGGAGGCATGCAAATGAATACTTTGGCAGGATAGCCTATGGCTTAGCACGGCACATCTTCGCTGCCTTCACATGACTTGCTAGTAGTAGGAAAAAACGGAAGTCCATGTTTCTAATGTTTTAGGACAAGCTTGAACAGTACATACAGCAATAAACTACAGAAAAGGAGAATGAGACCAGAGAAGGACAGACAGGAAAAGTTAGCCAACCAATACACCCTAAATCCTATACATTTGATCCTCCATGTAATTTTTTTCCTTCTGCTGGCTCCCATGTCATCCACTTTTTCTGTGTTTAAGGGTACTTGTGTACTTCAGAGTGTACTTGAGCTGAGTGAGTGTGTACTTGCTGAAGTCACCTCTTTTGCTGCTTGCTTGCCGGCCTGCTGTTGCTGCTGTTGCTGCTGCTGCTGCTGCTGCTGCTGAGTCAGAAGCTGGAGATGCAACTGCTCCTGCTGCTTCTTGTAGTACTCCTGTAACTAGAGACAGACATGGAAAAGGGGGAGGCAGAGGCAGTGGGAAGGAAGAGGGGTAGGTGGTGTCACAACACTTTGTTTCAATCTTGACAATACCACAGTCGAACGGTGAAATAATCAGACAGTGCAACTTCAATGAGAGCCTCAAGGAATGCAGTTGCTTTCTACTCCTTCGCTGTCAGTGAAGGCCGCCGTTTATTGTTGTGGTGATGTGTGGTTTATTGACAAACCACGCAGAGGAAGTCAACACAGAGCCAGGCGAACACTATGTCATGGTGCTTTTTGTGTTTTGGCTTGTGTTCTATGGAGGCTATGTTTGTAAAAGCTACCGTACAACTTTAAACCTGCTTGGATTGTTCACATGGAGTTCAAGTGGTACGCAGACCGATCCGCCTGTGGCATAATACAGGCAGGCACAAGGGGAACAGACTAGAAATAAAACCTGCACACATGCACTGCACAGAGCCGAAGGAGAAGCTAACATGAAAAGGAGTACCGGTGGCTGACACATGCTCTTATAACACACACACACACACACACTCTGAGACATATACCTAGGTCTGACTGAACTGTACCATACTAACCCTACAGGGGAAAACACACATGGTGCTATCCACTGTGAAATACTTGAAGCCAGCTGTATTTATTATACCGCTGTCATAAAACACCTGCTGGGACTCTGTGTGTGTGTGTGTGTGTGTGTGTACATCTACACTGTACTAATAGAGGTCTGTAAATGTGCTGTTTGTTTACTGTGAGCAGATAAGAAAAGTGGCTCCAGGTTATATACAGTTTTATACAGATCCATCCATTGGGAAATGGACAGAAATTTTCTCCTGACACTTCTATCTGTTCTTCACCTCACCACCTGGCATTTTTTGTGGTAATTATGAAGATATTCTCTGGACTAAACTTGACTGCAATGCTAAAATCAGTGATTTAAAAGTGCAGCTTAGTTTATTTATGCAGAAACACACAAATACACATACTCACACAAACACACAGTCTCCTCTGACTGGCCACAGCTTGTCTGTTTGTTTGAGTTACTAATCATTAATTTACTCAGGAAGGTCCATTAAGATTCTAATCTTGCTGAGAGGAGAGCAAGGCGGACAGGAAAACGCACACTGACTGCCCAACTTGTGTTTGTACAGGGGGGTTTCAGGCTTGAGAACAGCCTGTACATGTGTCCGTCTGCAGTTTGTCTTTGTTTCATGGTGCATCAAATGTTCAAAGAGGCTTTTCAGCTGAGAATGACTTCACAGTGCAGCAGTTGCTTCAGTCTCTCATCCGTCTGACCCTAGAGCGAGCGACTACACACCACTGCCCATCCTCACCACACTTTCCGAGTAATGTAATGGTCCTGCTCTTTTTGTGTAAAGCTGTTTTACATTTCCAGTTACAATCTTATCCCAGCCATAGCTTCAATTTTGCATAATTTACTGTGCTTTTGTACTATGACGTTCCTTCATGTCCCTAATTTATTTTAAATGCAGGACTCATTCCTTCTTGCTGCTCTTTCTTTTCCATCTGCTATTCCTCTCTTTTATCGCTCCTTAGGCGGAGTTAATCTCTCTTTTCCGCGTCACTAAGCCTGATCGCCTCCTCATCACAAAGACAAATGCATATGCAAGCACACACACACGCACACACACATGGCTGGAAAGTGGTGAGTTGAGGGAATAATTAAGTGATAATTAAGGTCTTTTTAATGATTTGATTCAGTGGCTCTGTGCATTAAGAGTATGTGTAAGTGAGGCACTCACCTCTCCAGCCTATTACCATGACCTTGAGTTTAGTGAACACACCAAGAAAGAAAGGCAGTACAGCTTTAGCATAAGTAAAGGTTAAAACACACAAAAACACACATGCAAATCGACAAATGGGTGCCCTAACGAACACACACGTGTGCTTTAGCAGTGGGCCGTAAACCTCACTTACACTTACACAACACTGTATTGCCACAGGGATATGAAATTTAATGCTCCAGTGAGTGATATGTTGGTTGGTTGTTCTCTCTCTCTGTGTATTTGTGTGTGTGTGTGTGTGTGTGTGTGTGTGTGTGTGTGTGTGTCTGTAAAAGTGCCTGATTTGCAGATATACACTAAGAGCAAGTCCATACTGTGGTTAATTAAGTGGGAGAGCAATGTTAAACTCAGTGGTTTTAATAGCGGGAGTGTAATGTGTGTGTGAGAGTGTATGTGTGAGCTTGCGCGCACATCATCAAGCGTTTCTTTTTTCCTCGTTAGAAAAAAAAGGAATGGTGAAGAGGTTCTTAGCCATCTGCATGTCTGTTTCCAGAAAGCCAGCACATTTCACATTTCCATTATGATCCATGTTGTCAGATCTTCCCACTGCAATTTATACTTGCCTAAAGCTACTGCTCCTTATTAAATCTACTGTCTGCTCTGGCCTTGCGCGTGTGTGTATGTATGTGTTTTCTAGACTTCTAGTGCAATTACTTCTCTATTCCAGTGCTGTTAATGGTCCTGCTGAAACACAGCTTTTACAAGACTGTAAAGATAGGAGGTCACAGGTTGGTGTGGTTGACAGATCTTTTGCAGATCAAGAGTGTTTATTGGTTTGTGTCTGCATAGCAACCTCATCACCTGATGCGCATCAACACATTTCTGAATCACTATGATTCACTGGCTGATGCTAACAAGCATATGTGTGTGTGTGTGTGTGTGTGTATATGTTCACTTGTGCACAGGTGGGAGCTTGCACATTTTCCTAGCAACAATGCTGAAGTGGAGGTACTTGAAATGACAATGTGTGTACAGTATAAGTGGATATGTGGATGTGTGTTTGTGTTCAAAGATCTCCGATCATTGAATAAGATACAATCACACCCAGTGTGTGTCAGCGCCTACTAAAACAGACACATCCAAACATGTCAGCCTGGGACTGGGTCCAACCAGAGTGTGTGCATGCGTGAATGTGTGTGTGTGAGTTTACCTGCTGTAGCATTAAAGCCTGCTGTTGCTGCAGCAGGGCCTGGAGCTGAGGGGGGGACAAGATCTGTTGCATTTGCTGGGGAGTGATCATCTGTGGACTCATCATAGCCATGGACACAGGGACCTAAAGGCAGCACAAAAACACGCACACACACACACACACACACACACATAAACATCTATATTAATATTAGATTCTAAGCACTTACATTTTCACATTCATTAATAGGGTAACTCAGTCAATGGGGTTATGTTTTGTGTGAAAAAGGCCTGGCCAGCACAGCAAGATTTGAGCATGACTGTGCCTGCTACTGAAAGCTCCACGCAACACAAACAAACTAAATTGAGACTATAAAGTATTATGGTATCCACAGGTAAAATTAGAGAGGTGTGTTGTCCATTCTCTTTTGTCAGTCCCTGCAAAGGAAAACTGGTAACATGAGACAAAGGTAAATAGACACAGCAAGGCACACAAATAATGGTGACACTTAGCTACGCAAGGCTAACAAACAAAAACATAAAAAGGCCAATTTCTGTAACAACAGGCAATGATAAAAGGACAGATCTGCAGTCTCCCAATAAAACACAAAATCTTATCTACTTCCATAAACACATGATTAGGACTGCCTGCGATTCTCTTTCCACACAGTCAAGCCTGGCTAAGAAGAAAGGAACAACAAAGTGGCTATCTGATGAGATGTATATCGCATCAGATAGAGCTGCTGGCAGGCAAAGGCAGAGAAAGAGTGAGACAGAGGAAGAGGACTGAGAGAGAAACATGGTGATTCTTGCAGATGTGTTGTGCAAGCACTCTAAATGCACATGCTTTGTACACAGTGATGGGCAGAGATGCTAATCGGATTACAAACACTGCAAAACTGAAGACAAACTAACCACATAAATCCGACACTGAGACTCTCGCAGTCATACATAAATACAGACATAATGTATGAAATAACCACACGGACGGTCCTGCTGACAAAGCACTATTGTATTTATTAACAGATTTAAGGTTTCAGAAAACAATGAGCGTAAGAAGACGGAGTATTTGAGGCACTGAGAGATGTTTAGGAAGATGAGAGAGTGAGATTTAATCGGCGAGCATGCCATTTCTCTGTTTATAGTGAGTGAACATTCAGAGGTGAAGCTGAAGGATGGCTACCGCTTCCTTCACTGCCATAGGCTAAAACTATATTACCTTCTCAGTACAAATAATCCCGTCTGTTAGGACGCAATGGCTGTTTTACTGAGAATATCAAGGATGATATATCACTTCTAAAATTGGCTCTTTTTCTATATTCCATGGTGAAATATCTTTGTCTTTCGTAGTCAAACTGTGTACAGTATGTGTGTGTCAGCGTGTGGGCTTGTGTGTGAGTGTAGGCGTCCACAAGTGGCGGTGTATGGAGTTCTTTTCAGACCAGTTTATCTGCTCACCACCTGAGGGGACGGTGGGAGATTGATGGGAACTGTGTGGTAGTGAACACAGGGACAAGCTGCCACTGGTAAATTTAATCTGTAAAGAGCTGATTCGACTTTGTAAACAGGACTGGCCATAAATACTAACACACTTTCTCCAACTGGCCTCTTGCCTCCCTCCTTCTATATTTTTCTGTCTTTATTTCCCTCTGTGCATCTGTCAGTGCCCTTAGACTCTCTCTATGTTTCTATCAAACCGGGCCTCCCAGCTACCTGTAATGGTGAAGCAACTGGGGCAGCGCAGAAAGGAAAACTAGATTGGGACATGGAAGAAGAATGTGTTAGGAGCGCATGAGCATGTAAGTGTGTGTGTGTGTGTGAGCTGAGGGAGAGAGCAAAAAAAGACAAAGTCAGAGTGGGGTGAGTGAGGCTGGTGTGGTGGCAGTTGGTAAAGAAACAGGCAAAGGGGATTGGGAGGTGGGGTAAGGAGTAATGTGGGGGTGGTGATGGGTGCCACTTGGCGTCATGCCAGCTTGCCCCCGCCGCTGGGCCTTGTCAGTCTAAGCTGCCAAATGAAAAGCTGTAATTAATTGCTCTTGTGCATCCCATTCTTTCTTCCTGACAACTCATACATTCTATTTTATACACACCGCCATTGACATTTTCAAGTCACAGGCGTAATAATTACTGGAGTTATAGCACCTTTCTGTTTGTTGGCTGACGCTCTGATGCCAGCCGAATGCATGTGTGCTAGTGCTGATGTACTGTACTGTATGCGTGCATGTGGGAGTACGTGTGTGTATGTGTGTAAACGTGCATGTGTTTAAAACTGAATGTGCGTGTGGCAGGCTGAATGCTGAGTAGTTAAGGTTTGACGCCATTAATTGCCCCTATAATCTAATATCACAAAGCGTGGTGATTATGGGGCATGCGTTGCCACCGCCATACGACACCGCCAGCCTGAGAGCGCCTCCACAAAACAAAAGCCTCACCATTAGCGATTTGACGGGCCAGGACAAAAGCGCCCCACAATGCAGAATTATATTTTCATTCGGCTTTGTCTCTCCCGGTGAATGATTTCTCCCCTTTCATTGGACTGTGAATAGGGAAAGTCTGCAAAGCCGGGCGATTTGAAGTCAGCCATTTATTAAATGTATTTAATTTTTTTTCCGCTGTCATCCCATTTTTTTTCATGATGCATGTTAATTTAAAAGAGAGATGCGTGGTAGATTAGTGGGAGAGAGGTGAAGCTAGGGGGAAGTTAGTGAAGGAGAGAGCACAGAGAGAGGACAAGGAAAAATATCCAAACACTGGAAGAAAGGAAAGAAAAAGAAAAGGAGAGGGTGAAAAAATTGTGAAATGTGTGAGAAGAATCATACTGAAAGTAAAAACACACCCAGCAGGTTTTTAGAGGGAAAAATCAGTTAAAAAAAAAAAAGAGGAAATGGCACGCCACAGCAGTGGCACGCACATGGTTGCAGACACACATGCACGTTTAGGCAAATGCCAGTGGAAAATCACACATAGTAAATGTTGGACATTAATAACAGTAACATTTAAAAACATAAGATGTCACTTCTATCATTAATATGCAAGAATCAGTCATATGTGCACAAACACACACATGCGCAGATAGGCACACACACCACTGAGGGGATGCTGGCTGACAGAGGTCAACCCCTGCCATGGAGAGAAGGAGCAGGGGGGGATGGAGGGAGGACAGGAGAAGCAAGAGACAGCCCTGTCGTTTACAGAGAGTGGAGGAGTAATTAGAGGGGTTGTTTGAAGAGGGAGTTTAACTGATTAACAAAAGAAGAGAGGGAGCGAGGGAGCGCCCGAACGATGGGAAGGAGGAGAAAGGCATGGAGTCCCAGAGGAGTGAAGAGAGAGAAAGAGGGGGGATGTAACTTGCATTTCAATGAGGCTCCATCCCTCTCTCCTCTCCTCCCTTGATGACTTTTTGTTCTAACGAGGAGGAAAGCCCCACTTTCCATTTCAGATGAAACCTCAGGACAAGTGGAAGGAGACTATCTGATATTAAACCAGTATGCAGCCAAGGGAAATAGGCCCAGTCCAGCCCAGCACCATGTTTATATAGACAACGGCTGTTTGAATGACTGGATCACCTCTCGCTTTGAAGCAAATTATGGATTTCACACCTTTACCATTCTTCTTAATTGGGGTCACACATTTAATAAATATTTTCAGAGTGTAACCATTTGACAGAAAAAAAACCCACAAACCATGTGGCAGTTTATGAAACAGCAACAGTTGGTGACTCCCTGAAACTTCACTAGCAGATAACTTTACTGCTACAGGTATTCATTCAAAAATGTGTGGTCAGTACATGATATGTAAGTGTGTGTGTGTGTGTTTGAGAGAGAGAGAGAGAGAGAGAGAGAGAGAAAGATGGCAGTGACTAGGGAGAAGAAAGGAGGCTATAATCAGAATCTAAACAGGCTCTCAGTCTAAATGATGCGGGCCCTGCCTCTGGGTCTATGGGGACACGCAGGAGAAAAGGATAATTGAAAAAATGACAAGGAGAAAGCAGGAGCAAGAGCGAGAGGCTGACACAGGCCTCCTCCTCCCCACCCCCCTCTCCTGGTAGGAGCAAACCCCAGTGCTGTTTATCCTTGTCACTGAGCATTACCACCTCACCCTGGAAAGGGACGATTGCCTCTCTTGCTGCTTGTCACACACACACACACACACACACACACACACACACACACACACACACACACACACACACACACACACACACACACACATTCATGTTGAGGCACATGAAAACTGGACTGTCTCTAGGTCTTTTTGCCCACTAGGAAATCTTGCCATAATGTTGCCAGGCATATCTTTATAAAAATGTTTAAAAGCTTCTTGCTCTTTAACACAGCAGCTGCAGTGGTTAAAAAAAGAGAGAAATTCATGGCAACTCCATGACCGTCTCCTGCCACTTTAACTAGGGGATAAATGATAGCATCCCAATGAAATACAGTCTGCACTGTACAAGATCCTTCCTTCTTGTTGTTTGACGTGTGTATTTACCTTGCCTCTTTCAGTCCCACCAAGTAAGCAGTGCCGCTGTGCTCATCATACCAAGAAATCAGACTATGGGCTAGAGGGAAGAGAGGAGCGTAAGAGGGCCGAGGAGAGAACGAAAGGGGAAAAAATAAAAAAAGTTAAAAAGAGAAAGGAAGGAGTGCCTACTGTGATGAGGACATTATTTAGAGCTCAGACCCTGGCCTCCATTGGAAGTAAAAGGCCCCATTGTGTGTGTGAGTACCCCTCCTCCAGCTAATCTTCACTGGGGCCAGGGGCCACGTTACTATGAGGGGAACTGATGAGTGAAGCCAGTAGGGTTTGGGGTTGATCAGGGCACCTTGCCACCTCAACCTCCAAACTTAACCGAGTAATGTGAGACTTTTAGTAATTATTTTCACATCACAGGTTGTTTCATGCCTGCCTGGCAAACTATAGAATTTATCATTTATTTTGTGAACTGCACATAATTGTGCTTATACTGTAAACGTAACATTGCTGAGAGCCATGTTTTTGATGATTTGGTGTTTTTATTTAACACACAAAGGTGTAAAGTTTTCTAAGCAAACTCTCACGTTGGAGATATGGGAGTATAACATAATATATATAATCTGAGTATAACAGTGCTGCGATGGAGCGGAGGTTGCAGGATGGATGACCGCTGGCATGAGTGATGACAGTAGATGCCTGCAGAGGAACCGCGGTTGGTGAGAACAGTGAGTTGGGGCATTTATCAGTCTATCTCTGAGCTGAGATCTGCACACGTACACAGTATGTAAGTGAATGGACATACTGTACATACTGTGCAACACTGAGCACTCCCTGACATGAGCCAGACAAATAAAAAAGAAAGAAAAAAAAAGAAACTTCACAGAGGACCAGCAAGTTCAAGTGGAAAATCCTTCTCCTCCCCTTCTTTCCCCTTCTCCTCCCTGTCCCTCCCTTTTCCCCCCTCCGTCCACTGCCTTCCTCCATCTAACGCCCCAGTGCCTCAGAATAAAAATGACAACACATTTCCAGAAACACACACAGGCGCACACACACACACACTCAGGGCACTTCATTGGGAAGTGTGAGAGGCCGTTATCGACCATATTTCATTACTGATTTCACTCATGTTTCAAATCACAAAATAAGACTTTCACACTTCAGTGGTCAGACCCAAACCTCTCCTCTCCATCCTTCCCCTCAGTCTGTCCACCGCTCTGCCCAATGCCAGACCCATTCTATACAGTACACCCTTCACAAAATGTCAGGACCACATACAGTACTACCTCCCAACACACACACACACACAAACACACACACAAACCAACAGACGTGTGCGCACACAGCCCAAATTCCCTCCCCATCAAATGAGAGAAACTGCCAACTAAGCACTTTCATTGAGTGGACAAAAGGAGTGCTTTGGGAAAAACACTTTGAAAGAAAATAAAAGAGAACGAGAGAAGGAGCCGCTTCACTAGTGCAGACTCTGGGGGGCTAAACACTCATCTTTCAGCATACTTTTGTTGATTAGTTAAAAGACTTTGAACTCTGCTTCAGAATCTTTATATTTAGTAGGTTTTCATTAATTTTCGGGGGTTCAAATAGGGCAGCTGGGTGAAGCAGAAAACAATTTAGCAGCATATAGAGAACTGGTGAATTACCACAGTAATATTGATTAAAACTAGTCTCACTGAAATAAAATCTCTGCTTAAAGACTGACATGACTCAGTTTCCACCTCCCATTTTTCCTGCGTGACTCCCTCTCTTCTACCATCCCACTGTGCTGGTGCCAGCCCTCTCCAGAGAGCAGAGAGCCAAGCTAATTAACATATCTCTAATGAGTCTTTTCATTTTTTTGCTAATTAAACGAGCTTCTCAATAATACATGAAAACAGGACACCACGCTATTCAATTACATACACATGGGCCACAGCCAAGCACGTGCATTAATCTGTACGTGTGCATGCCAAGTGGCAGTGTGTTAAGTGTGCCAGGCATGTGTCTGCCAAGTGGGTGTATATGTGTCTGCTTGTGCCCACCCAGTGTACGAGCGTGTGCCAAGTGTGCCCATTGTGGGGAACGTGCGGTGGGTCACAGAGGCATGCTATGTATCATGCTGGGTAATCCGCCAATTGCCACTTTGTCTGCCAACTGTGTGCCCGCCAATTCTCACAGTCGCACTTGTGCCACAACCCATTAAGGTAACTTGTATGGCCAATTACTGTATGCCCAATATCTGCTGTAAAATACACACCTGGTGTGTGAAGCTATCACACTGCAGAGGGTAAGGATATCTTTAAAGTGTAATCTGCTGTAAAGGAATCACTTATACTGACTGATTAAACTGGCGTGCCATTTGTGCACGATACCAACAAATAATTCACACCTGGAGGTCATACATTTCTGTTTGCCTTGCGTCTGACCACCTCAGCAGCAGTTGTTAAATAAGTACAGAGGTTCTATTTCAGACATTCTAAGCCTGACGTTTGGCTTAGAACCAAGGCCCACTGGTTTTGCATGATTCGGCATCTCCAATGACTTTATTACCAATCAACAGTTACTGGCTTAATATTTTATGTCACGTGTGGCCAGAAACTGTGTATCATTCTTTTTTTTTCACCCCAACACAAGAATAAGCACACATTGTAATTTGGGGAAAAGAGAGCACTAGCTGTCAGATACTTTGAACTGAGGTATAAGAATTGGTAACTGGGGAGACAAAAAAAATCTAAAAAAATCCATTTGATTGAACTGAAAAAAAAAGAAAAAAAAAAGCATTCCATTCCATTGCATTCCGTATTATGAAAACCAGGAAACAATGCACCGAAAACATAAAACATCATATGTTATCCTTACAAAATGGCAATTTTCACTAATTTACAGGCTGTATTATCGTTATGAATATTAACAATATTAAATATTATTTCTATCTGTGTACAATTATACATTTGTTTCTAATGTCAAATTAAAATGTCTCTTTGATCTGATGAATTGTCTAACCACTAAATAACCACTTGAAAACATTCTGATTATTGTGCTTTTCAGCTGTAACTGCAATTTTGTGGCACACAATCAATTTTTCCTGCAATTGCCTGTCTGGAGACTTGAGCTATTGTTGAGTGTCTCCTGAATGTGAGACATGGCAGTGTGGCATGCACACACACAAAGTGGATTGATACCATCTCACACAGCCAGCCAAACACAGAGACCATCTCTGAACAACCAATCAAAAAGCAGATATAATCTCTGAGTTTCTTTTGCTATCTGCTTAGATCCTCCCCTCTATTATAAATAAAGAAAAGAAGAAAAATATGGTGGGGAAAGGTTGGAAAAAGGATAGGAGGGGTGGGGGGGGTGTCAGCGCAGTCCTAGGCTTCTCCAGAGAAGTCAAGACACGGAAAGAAGTCTTCCCGCTCTCCCTGTCTGCCTCTATCGTTCTCCCTCAGAGAGAAGGGAAAAATCTAATTATCGAGCTCCTAAAGATCTCATTATTGGCTAAGTCTCATTTGCATGTGTGAGAGCAGCCCAGCAGGAACCAACCTGACGACGGCCATTTTGTGCGAGATGTGAGCTACTGTGTCACTGTACAGTCAGTTGCTGCCACCTTTAGAAATGACCAGATGAAATATCTGGCTCCACTCACTTCACGGCTCACTCACTCTGAATGCGGCCAGTGGACGACTGCTTCAACACCAGCAACCGAGTGCAGCTGCTGCGATTATAAAATGCTCATATAACTGGAATTATAGTAATTTAGAAAGTTTGATGTTCAGTGCTGTTGTTACACACATATACACCCACCTCTTTGGTGCTTGTGCTTCTGATTGAGTGTAAACACACATACACAGACAAATGTAAATCCAAGTGTGTATCTGTGTGTCGGCAGGTTGTGTGGGGCCATGTGAGCTGACAGCTCAGACAACAGAGATGTACTGTGGGCGCCCTGGAGAATACAGCGGGGCTAGCCAGGCCAGGCACCAACAAACAAGACAAACAAGACAGAGACAGAGAGACCAAAGGAGGGGTGTGTGTTTGTGTCTGTGTGTGGCTTCCAGAGAGGGAAGGCAGTAGAAGCTAAAACTGCTTTCATATAAGAGATGCACATTTGAAGCAGGTAAGCTGAAAGTGTGTTTGACCTGTTTGTCCCCATTCACGTGACACAGCTGTCACAGATTAAGTCCCTTGTGAACATTCACAGATACCTCACTTTAGATCTTTATATCATACAGCTAAACCACAGACTTACTTTACATGTTAATGTTCAGGTACTCTGTCCTCCCATAGACATATTTTTAGCTTTTTTAAGACAAGCCAGGGCGTAAATTTAAGCATTTGCAGGATTTAATTAAAATTTCAGCCTGTGGACTTCAGTAAAGTGGGCATTTGACTCAGGACAGCAGGAGGATGTGAAGACACACCATCACCCAACTGGATCATCTGCCAATAAAGACATGAAATGTGTTTGTGTCTCAAAGTATCGTAGAAGAACAAGACAAAAACTACTACTATGGTGTTAATGATTGAATCAACTCTTTAGGCTGCATCTGCATCGAATTCTTCGAGTTGAGTTACAATATCATTGCAACTTTTATCTTTAGAATATTTGAACACTTATAATTCTCTCTTAGCTCTTCCAAGTCATCATGTAATTGCTACAACTGTCAGTTTATAACCAAAGTAAATAAAGTGATTCTGATTCCAATTCAGGTTTTGATTAAAGTGTAATCCGCAAGATCCTCCTTTAAAATTTTGACTTCATTTTCGACAAGTTCAGTAATAAGCCATTAATTCGGTGGCTTTTTCGCTCTCCCCAGAGGTCGCTTGGCAATCAGACTTTGTGGCCGTCAAAAAAAATCTTCTCTTTTTGGTTTTCTGTTGTTTTGAGTTTTTTGTGAGCTTAGATTGTCTTCTTCTGCTGTGTCACGGAGGTCACTGCTGTTCATGTTAAACACACATTTTTCACTCATTCTATCCACTAGAAGAAAACGTCTCATATTAATTAGACCTAATAAAAAAATGCTTCCATGAGGCTTAGGTGTTTTCGTTTATTATTTAAGCATACTGTTGGCAGCATATCACTCTAAAACAACAATTGCCTTTAATCTACATGTGCACAATTTAATATGAAAACTTTCCATTCTTTCCTCAACCACCTCCTGGCTTCATACACCACAAATGATATCTGTCTTAATGTCCCTTCCTTTTATTTCTTTATTTCCCACAGTGCTGTCTGTTTATCATATGGCACATTAATGAGAAGAGCAGTGCAATAGCCAGACTGCTTGCTGTTCAAGTAGACCCATGGCCCCACTTTATTGATATGAGACACAGCTACAAATCACACTTGTGCATGCATTCTGCACATCACATAATTGTAAATAACTGCAGTGTGTGTGTCCTCTTCAAGTGTCTTTCAGAGGGGATCCTGCACTCCAGCTAACCTCATTCTCTCTTCTTTCTGAGGAATTCAACTCTGAAAACAGTTCACTACCCAATCACTACAAAGACTCCATTCACACACACACAAACACACAAACACACACACACACACACACACACACACACACACACAACTAGAGAAACAGACAGAGAGAAAGGGAGTGAAAAGCATGCGGCTTTATCACACAGTGTAGTTGACGTGGCAGGTTGGTGAAAGCAAAGCTCCAGCAGCCAGGGGCTTAATAATATACAGATTTTGACAAAGCACCACTTGGGTTATGCATCTGTGCGTACACATGTGATTATGCGTGTGTGTGTGTGTGTGTGTGTGTGTGTGTTCTGACCTGCACAGGGCTCTGTTTGACCTCATTGCTGCCAGGAGAGTTGAGTCCAGAAGCCTGCTGGAGGAGGAACTGTCTGGCTGCCTGGAGCGCCTACAAGAGAGAAATAGAGATGACCACATGTTCATCATGCACACACATTTAAACATTTTAAAAATTTCAGTTTTAAACAACAACACACTCGTCAAATTAACACCTTTCAAAGTGCCTGTGCGTATGTTCAGTTTTAAGCACCAGCCATTCAATAAAACTTTTTTCACTTTAGATAAAGACAAAAACAAAAGCACTCTCTCATGCTGGCCACTTTCTGTACCCTCTCCCTTTGCCAAGCTGTCAGGTCTGATTTCCTCAACCCGAGACGTCCATCTGGCAAACACACAGTATGCTCAAGAGTGTGTTTCTGCATTTGTCTGTGCCTTTATGAGACCAAATTCATCCAGACTCATTTAAAAGCTTTTAATTTCAAACTGTTGATCTCGTCTTTCCAGTCATACTTTATCTGCTCTCCCATCTGTTTTACTTTGTCTCCACCACAAGTCTTTTGTCCTCCTCTTCCTCCTCTCCTCTTTTCAGAGGAAGGTGCAAAGTGGGTTTCCACATCCTCTGAGGCAGATGTGTGTCAGCATAACTACATGTGTGATATTTGCACTGTTTGTGTGTTCCAGAGTGATGTAAGAAAGTATTCGCCCTAATGTGCCCTAAAGAGCTGTGACTAACCACCACCCACCTCTTCATTCCCCCTCCACTCCCCGTTTCTCTTCTTTCTGCCCTTCAGTGCTGTCTATTCAAACCAGTGACACAATTGCTCACTAGCTTGCTGTCTTCATTCCTTCAATCTGCCCTTGAGTGTTGCCCATTCATCCTTTCAACACTGTCTCTCCCACTCTCTCCTTATATCTCCTCAAACCTTCCTCTTTACCCTATAAACAAGGTGTAAAGATCTTTCATTTTAGTCTCTTTTTTTACTCCCTTCACTAGTTGAGCTAAAAACTCATGCCTTCTATAATCAAGACAAATTCTTCCCAGAGGAACGGACATTTTTCTTGGAATATCTGAACAACTCTGAAAGCAAAACAAGAAAACACCCATGTCAAAACATGAGCCACCTCATGCTTACTGTAAGTGTATAATCACACACATACACACACACAAGCCTCATGACAGAGGGTTTAGAAGGGAGACAGCAGGATGCACATTTGCTTCCTCTGACTCAAAGGGGAAAGGTTCCTTAGTAAATATTGATTTATGAAAGTCTATGTGTGTGTGTGTGTGCACGCCCGTCTGTGTGTCTGTGTGTGTGTGTGTACACCACAAATTAACGGCTAGAATGAGGGATGTTCTTCACTGTGGAAGCTCTTACTCAACCATGCATCACCAGAAATCAGTTATTTTCTGTGGTAGTGCATCATTTAACTACAGAAAATTATAACACGGTAAAAATGTGCAGCACACACTTGGTGAATATTGTCACATATTTAATGATTTGTCAAATTAGAAGCTTGGGTACATTAAGTAATGTTTAATTACAAAAACAGAGAGGGCAGATTAGAGGGAGACAGAAAGTGAGAGAAGTTCTCTGTGTAGTCAGAGTGATGAAAACCATCTGTATTGAGCACACTTGCTACTTTTGCTGAGACCGCAATTAAAACACACACGGACGTGGCTGTGGACATGTCTATACACACATGCACATATACACACACACATATTTTAACACTAACAAAAATCTTGGGAACCCCCTCCCATTTACTGGTTTGACCTCAGCATTAAAACTGGCACAGACAAATACACATGCACTCACACACACAGACACACACACACACACACACAGACACACACACAAAAAAAACACAACCGCCCAGTTTGTTGGCATGTGGTGCGAATTACTCCTTGAACACTCTGTCTGCCCAGGAGTGAGTATATGTGTTTGTCTGTGTGTGCATATGCATGTGTGCTGGCGGGAGCTGGGGAGGCATGTCTGGCAACAATAAGGGACAATTCTACCCAAATTACCACCCTGATTACCACTATATTAAAGAGCCATTTATGGCTTTCATAAACGCTACAACCAAGCAGAGGTGATGCCTGTCTCCTCTCCTAGGCCTGTATTCATTTATACACATGTAAATACGGGTAACAAGAACTACCAACAAAGCGTGTGATTCTTTCTATATTTAAAGAAAGTCTTCATGATGGATTTAGATAGTAGTTTATTCAAATGTCCCACACAACCGAGAAGCAAATCCACGAAACCTGCCGCATTCTTAAGTGCAGATTTATGTAAGAACCACAGGAAAAACAGTTTGGCATTGTTAAGTGAAATCTGCCAGACAATAATAGGCAACTCAGTGTGGAAAGGACACTGATGCATCCATGGTTGCAAGCAACACACATGCAAGACAGACACACACTCACACACACATACATGCAAGATACCAGAAATGAAAGCCAATCTCTCTCATATCTACTTTGTCAAGAAGCACTTCTCTTCTTTGACTCTTCTTTTATCTATCCTCTTCACACTCACTCCTTACCATTCTCACTCTCTGACCTGTGTGAGCTGTAGCATTGTAAAGCATGCACCCCCTTCACCCACCCACCTACATACACCAGCGCCTTCTAGGCTCCCCCAACCCCAAACTCCCCCTATGGCATTCTTGGGGGCGCACTGCACCTTTAAAGAAAATATGAGGGAGGCCTAAGAGGGAGGCCCAACAACAGAGTCTTTGTGCTGCTGCAGAGTGCGCACACACAAACATGCACATACACATATACACACATCAGTGGTGTCAGACAGGTTTTATTAGAGTGAGAGAGGGAGGAGGAAGGGGAAGGAGGGGTGAGGAGGTCACTGCTCAGCTTGGAGGCCTGGGAGCACAGTGTGAGTGTGTGAGTGTGAGTGTGTCAGTTCAGTGTGTGTGTTCTTCTGACTTGTCATCGCTCCCCTCTGTAAATCATCGCCTTTGACACAGCCTTTAATAACAGTGCATTTTTTAATTCAATAGGGTCACACATACACACACACACAAATACACACACTCACACAAACAGTCGAGGCTACATTCTCTCCTTAGCAAGATTCCAAAAGATGGTGGACAACTATGTTTCTTTGTGAGGAGGAAGGGTTGGTGGGGCAGTTAGAGAATCCATTAGCAGAAAAGTAATTTTCCTATGTGTCTTTTTTGATCTTGCAGTGGGTGTGTGTGTGTGTACGTGCACACCTACAGTGGCTGGATCACAGAGGTATGTCTCCTACAGTAAAATATGTGTGTGTGTGTGCCTGGCTCAGGTTGCTAAAGCAAACAGGTCTGCGTGTGTGATGAATCTGGCCTCTAATCCGCCCAGTGTGTTTGGGTGAGACCGGGGGTGAGAATGCAGGAATAAGCAAAGAAATCTAAACAGTGAGACAGAGTAAAGGGAGGGGAAGAGGAAAAGAGAGACATGGGGGGGGGGGTCCAGGGCAACAGAGGAGAGGGAGAGAAAGAGAGACAGGTGGGTACCATATGTTGGAGTAATCCGTCAGCACTGACTGAGGTCCATTGTTGATGGCCGAAACGAAACAAACCCGTCCCCCTTCTACCCTCTCCTCCACGTCTCCCCCCATAGATAAACAGCCCATGGGGCAGACAGTGGGCTGTCCTTTAGGGAGAAGGGGAATAAGGTGGGGAGGGAGTTAGCAAGGGCAAGGGGGAGGCAGGTGGTATCAGATTTCTTTGCTCTTAGACCTAGATGACGGGCGGACAAAAAAAGAACGCAAGAGAGATAAAAAGGAGCACAAGTGCGGGTGCACGGCAGGCTCGATGTTTCATCTGTCCACAACAGAGTTCAACTAGGCAGGACTAAGTATTCAGATGTTTCAACAGCTTTAGATTCAATGGATCTCTCCAGCACCAAACAAATATCCCCTCTCTGCCTAACTAGCTCAGCAGGCTGGGAAGAGAGGCTTGTAATGCACCCCTCTATCCCTTTTCTTCCCCAGGAGAGAGCAATGGATGCAGAGACAGGTAGACAGATACAGGGTGAAGACGTAGAAAAGAGCTCGTCACACCCAGCTGCTTCTCCACAGGCCTGCACGCTCTCTGATTTTGGATCAGTGGGAGAGACCGGGTTCAGAAAGGAGCGATGGATCTTTTTTTTTTCACACTCAATTCCCTCTTTTTCTCTATCTTCTTTCTGTAGTGCTGTCATTGAAGCTGAAAGCCAAGCTAAAGCTGCGTCAATGCTGCCATCCTCCTGGGTCACCCTGGTGATCCCTTGTATCTGTGTGCAGCACGCCTTCTCACTTCGGCACCAAAAACACCTTGGAACTCCAATAACTCCCGCCCCTGCTACTTCAATTTACTCTCTCCTTTGGGTTTGGTCTCTGCTACTCTCTACTAGTTTTTTTTTCTGGCTCTAAATCTCTCTTATCTTTGATTCCTTCTTTTTCTCTTGATAGTCAGAGGGAATCATGATCAGAGAAGAAGATGAAACAAGACTGAACAGATGTAACACTATCTACAAAGCATGTAAATTTGTTGAAAGGCTGATGATACATAGTACAGTACCAGCTCACCTGCCTTCAGAGGCCGGCCCTGTATTTACACCCACACACGCTGTACACAAAGTTGGATTACTGAAGAGGTGTCAGTTAGTGGGATTGCTACATGGCTTTGGGGCATATGTGAGTGAAAGCCTGGTTACAGCCACAGTGGAATCGCACGTATCGAATGCATCACTGTGAGTCACCACAAAAGCCAGATTGCTTTCCCAGATCACTCGTACTTTCCTTCTCTCCATTTAAATCACAAGATCTGTCCTTTGCCCTCACTCTGCCTCTCCATATAATGTATAATTCTCAAAAGTTTGTTTGGCATCTTTCCAAGTCTTTTTTGTGCCCAGGCCCCTCCTCTCTCCTCTCTGGAAATCTGTTACCCATACCCTTACTCACCACAGTAAATTCTGAGAGCAGATATGGGTTAGACAGAGTCCTAAAATAGCTCGTCTAGGCCTACCAATGGAAACTAATCCTTGTGAATGCAGCTGTTGGCCTTATGATGGGACCTTTGCCTTCAAAATCCAACTACAGTGACAGCAGCTGTGGAGCTGAGATAGGTAGACAAAGGTACTGTAAAGTTACATTTAAACTTAGCACAGGAATATTTAAAGGGTGGTAATAACAGATTTTAATAAAGCTGCCAACTGTAAATTGCTCAGAAGATTGACAGTCATGTAACTCGTTGCTTGCACTTTCAAGGCCTGAGTGTGGTGTATATTTAAGTGTATATTTCAGCCAAATGCTACAGCAGCTGATTTTACTAATACTTATATTTTCGTCTAAGTTTGGGCAAGTTTGGGCTACAGAGGGAGGTCTGCTGAGCAGGTAGTAGAATATTTTTGCAGTGAAAACAATGAGTGACCAACGAGTGTCTTACAACAGCTAGAGGAGCAATACTGTCGTGATGAACTGGTGTGAGAAAATGTCTGTCAGCGTCTCATTTGTTTATGGTAGATACAAAAAGTTTGAACTAATTTGTCAAAAATCATCACACTGTAAACTTTTTGAAGTCAAATTGATAAGGAAACACATAGTTGAATATATATTAATGTCGGATCAGGGGTTTTCAGGGGGTAAACATATAGGAGTAAGGGGCAGCCTGAGCCAAAGCCTGCTAAAGCCGCTCAATTTCATGGTGGGTTACAAATAAACTCTGCCCTGCCAAGAATTTGCCCCTTTTCTCTGACTTTTCCTCATGTACGCCTTCTCTTTTTCTGGTATTAATCAGGTCTTTCCGGACTTCCTTCACCAGCTTTCCTGCCATTTGTTTTTGCTCATAGCAACGTGGACTTCAAACCAGTTGTCCACCTATAGAACCAAGCTCGTAATCTGTTTAGGCCGCCGTCGAGCTGGAACTATCTAGGACACCTTCAGAAACCCCAGTCAGGCGCAATCCTGTTCAGCTATTTAATGTAATGTTTCCGCAATATAAGGGCACCGTTTGAGAGCTGAGGTTTTAAAACGGCTGAAGCAAGCTTCTTTGGGCCCAGACTGACCATTAAAGAGAGGAAAGACCGCATTCAAGAGCCAATGCAATAAAAACGCACAAACTCCAAAAGAACTTCAAAATATGCTGTAATGTTTGAAAACCCTGGCCGATTTTAGATTTTTTTCACATCCTATTTTTCACAAAAGGGACCTGTTCTAAACTTCAGGGACTCTGGCGTTTTCCAGATGGTTCTCTTCAGTTCAAAACTGTTCAGTGAAACGAGAAAACCTCTCCCCTTCAACTATGTCCCTATACTCATCTAATGTTGCTATTGATTCACAGGGGTATAGCACGGCTGTAAAAAGGAGCTGACTGAATACCCAGGACTGCGCTATATCATGACACAATTCATCATCATAAACACACTTACATCTTACATCTCATACGTGCACACAGAAAAAAAATCTTTGTAAGAATATGCTGTCAGCTTTTCTCTGTTAAGTGACGAGAAAAAGACATGGAGCGATAGACAATTTAAGATAATGATGAGGTGAGCGTTGACAAAAACAAAGTGGAACTCCGTTCATAAAAAATATAAAAGCAGCTGCCTCTGTGCTGTGGGCCTCATCTCAGTCCAGCCGGCTAATTGATGGCAAATAGCTCTACAGCAGTTTCCTTCTGCACACACAAAAATACACGTCATACATTATCTACACATATGCCGTTTCTCTGCGGTTTTCAACACAGCTCGTTTGGCAGGAGAGGAAGGTCTCACTCCAGACAGACCCAGCCCACAGCGGAAAACACACACACACACACACACAGAGTGTACCATGTAATATTTAGCCCTAATCTTGCAGAGGTAGGACAGCTATTTATTTGGTCATGCTCCTGGGAAGACAATGCCACTTTGGTGTTGGGTCTTATTAGGGTCACCTCAAGAGATTGAGCTGCTTCTCCTGCTCAACAAGAGCAAGTCCGGAGAGGGGAGATTGCTGAGGATAGCGCTAGCCTGGCAACCAGGCCTCACATATGGAAACTGTTTAACTGTTATTATTAATAACCCCCTCTGAAAAAAAATTAAACTAATAACACATGCAAGACACTGCCAAGACTCAGCTCAGGAGACAGAGGGAAAACACATACATACACAAACAGAGACTGTCTGCCATGTGCACATGCATACACAAACACATACACACAAAGACAGATGTACACACACAGACGCCTATTGGTTAAACAGAAAAACTTGTTCCTAGTCAGTGGTCTGTAAAAGTATTAGCCTGCCAGCCTGCTTCGATGGAAAAAAACTCTTTCATGTCTTTGGTTCAGAGAGTTTTTACACCTGGTTGTGGCTGTAGAGATGGAGATGGACACACCCTCACACCCACCCTTACCACACACATACACGCGCACACACTCACACAAACGCACACGCACTAACACCGGAAGTGAGCAGGGCACAACAAAGGCTGGCTGTTGTACTTTTGTAAACTTTTAAACAAGCGCAAAATCTTTAACTTCCCTTAAATGAGATGCAGGAGTAGAGGGTGGGACAAAACAGGCAAACAGAGAAGTGTGTGTGTCTCTGTGTGTGTATGGGTGCGCTGGGCTATGTGATTTAGTGAAAGGGTCAGTCCAGCCAGATGTGAAAATACACACTTTTTTAATTTAGAATCCCTAAAAGTCCAAAACATTTTTCGATTTTTTTCTAGATTTTTTATCTGACATGGTTTTGTTGATATAGTTAACTTTCTAAGATGACTTTTGTTTTCCTTACATGTAGTTTAAAGATTTGGGACAGGGGTGACTGGTAGATATCAGTAAGACATGATTTAAGGGAGGTTTGATGTCGATGATTGATGTTGAGTCTCATGTTGAAATATTGCATACTGTAACTTTACACAAGCAGGTTATCACAACATAAATGATGAACTATGAAATATATAAAACAAAGTATCTTAGTATATGCTGTCCCTTACTTTATAGCAGCATTTATGAGTTGAAAAATAAACTTTTATTTTTTTTTCCACAAAGACATACGTAAAGGGCGAGATGAAAAAAAAAGAGTTTGCCATAAGCTTGTTATTATTTATTTATAGTAAGCCTTCATTATTGAGTACTACCACACTTTATCTCAAGGAAATATCACCACACTTGACATTTTTTTTCACATGCTCTGAATTATCGAAAAGTTCACAAACAAGACAACAAATTCATTTTGTCAGTTAGGTGGGAAAAGGGCTGTCAAGCAATGTCCCAGGGCTCAAGAAGAAAGCAAATAGGAGAAAGAGAGGGAAGAGCTGAATTCCTCATCTCCTCCCTGTTGACTCTAATCTCTCCTTTAAAATGGCTCACACAAAGGACCAGCGCAGACTAGCTAATTAGCTACACTTTAGGCCTCTGCAACCATTGTGTGTTTGGTGTGCATGTGTGTGTGTTCATTGTGTGCAACCCAGGCTCTCAACTGTTTCCAGGGTAACTACTTGCTTAACAGCCTTGTAAGCGTTGCACATTTTGTCTTATACTCTTCACTTTCCCTTGTTGCACTATTGGTGTCCGTCTCTGTGTGTGTGTCCAGAATGAGGGAATGAAGGTGCAAGGGTTTTAAGAAAAGAGAGGACAAAAGAACTGAGGTTTTGGGTGACCTTTTTGGGGAGGTGGGGGTGGGTGTTTGAGTCCTGTGCTCCTAATGAACTCTGAATTAGTGCAGCCTTCAATTAAAACCAATCATGACGTTCCTTTCTGATAGAGAAAGCAGTAGATATTAAGCTTTGCGAAAAAGATTCCAGTACAGACATAATTACAGTCACAACCCTGTGTCACTGACCAGTAATAGTAATGAGGTTAAAAAAAGCATTGCTCGCTGACCTATGCCCTCTTTAAAAGACCCCAGTACCCACACAATACCTCTAAAGAGTGAAAGTCAACAATCGACTGCTTCGTTCTCAGAAACATCTCAAGAAAAGTCCCAGCTCATGTGTGAGAGATGTGTGTCAACATCTGTGTGTTATTTACCTGACAGCGCACCCAGGCCTACACTGTGTAAAAGCTACCAAACACTCCCATGGCAACCAGATCCAACCTAACCCCTTCAGGAGCCAAAGGATGTGTGTGTTTAAGTCTGTCTCCACAACAGAAACAGGACAAGCACACATATACACATACATCCTTCTTCGTCTTTTGGTATCTGTCTATTCTTGTCTCTGAGCCTCTTCGCTGGTCGGGGCAATCAGCCGTGACCATGTCTCCTGTCCATCTACTCTGTACCCCAAGTACTTGGAGCCTCATTCTAATGTGGAACAACTTAAATGTTATTTTTTAGCAGATTTCACAATTATAGTCATTTGTAAATTATGCGTTAGCTACGATTTTGCAAATGTGTGAAACGAGGGTTGTGCCTCAAAAACTTTACACAGATTTTAAAAAATTTAAGTGTATGTAGAGGTCATAGTGCATTAGAGCAACCAAAAAGATTGCAAATGTGAGAACAGAAATTTGCTGAGAGACACACAGTGAGCTCTGCACCACTCAATGGTGTAGCTGGAAAAAGCAGTAAAAATATTTTATGAGCACTCATAAATACAGCATCTCAGAATTAAGTCTGAATGTGTGAAAAAAAAAATTGCTGAACGACAAATATAAGGAAAAGGAGACGTGTCGCACTTTTTAATCGTTAGATTCATATTTGCAAGAGGGGAGCAACATTTCAAAAGTATATGTGATAAGGTTAATGAAGTAAGTAAAAAAAATGGATGGATGCCTAAATGTAAGTAAAAATGTGTATATAATATATATTGATTCATATAGAGAAAGACTGACAGGGCAAGGAAAAAAGCGAAGTAAAAGTCAAAGAAGACGGACACAGGGAACTGCTGGTGCTTTTAAGACTCCTTGAGGAAGTTGACATTCTATAGGTCCCTTTGTGTCAGCGTAGTAACGGCAGTGGGTGTTCTATGATGCTAGGCAACCCAACTTACCACTCCTCTGTCTCAGCATGACCTCTGGTGACCTGTGCACTGCACTGACCTCAAACAGAAAGAGCAAGCCCTAACCCAGACCAAGAGAAAGCTTTTAGGGGGTGACAGCACTCAGAGAGAGGCCGGAGACTGATTTACTGGCCCGCACAAGCAACAGATGGACACACACACGCAGACATAAACTTACAGGTTGTACAGACAGAAAAACAATGCACACAGATACACGTAGAGGACAACCTGTGATGAGGATGGAAATTCAAATTCATATACATAACGTAACTAAATCAAATCTCAATGCACTAACAATCCAGAAAATGTGTCTGAAGACGCCATTTTTTTTCTTGACCTCCTCCTCTTCGTCTTTGACTGTCTCTTCACCTCTGTCTCATTTGTGCTACTGACCTGAAAGTGAACTCTAGTGGAGAGCTGGAGGTCAAACAGGATATAACTGTCCCAGTGACCAACATTCACCTCCCATAATTTAGCAAAGGCCTAGAAAGCTAAGCTGTAGACTGACATACATCTCAAAACCTCCCCACCTCCATCAATACAGGTCATAATTACCGAGTCTAGCCAATCTAAAAGGAAGCCATGTGTTATCTGAATCATCTAGCATCTCTCATCATCTGTTAGCACACACCCCAGTTTCATGCATCTGTCTGCAAAGCACTCCCAGCATCAAATCCAAATGCACACTCTAGCACATGTGCACACACAAAACAGTTATCTTTCATCAGTGTTTGTGTATATCTGAGATCAGTATCGGTTCCCCTTGATCTCCAGTCATCACTGTGGCTCCTTAATTACACCCTTCATTAACTCACATCAGCTCTGTGAAAGTGTGCGACTGCCTATGTGTTTGTGTGTGTGTGTGCGAGACAGAGAGAGAGAGAGAGAGAGGGACAGTGAGAGACAGAGAGAGAGAGACAGAGATTGTCAGTATGTATGAGCGTGTGTGAGAGCAAAAAGAGGGAAGCACTGATAAAAAAAAAAAATAGAACATGACAAATGGGAGTGGGGATCGAAGCTCCAAACCAATTTCTAAAACTGCCTTTTTCTCAACCAATGTTCCTTTTTAACCCTTGGGGAAGGGAGACCACCGCTAAAATCCGCCTCTCACTTTCTATTTGCACGTAATAGTGGGTTAAGGGCAAGGGAGAGCGATGGAGAGAAAAAGAGTAAAGAGAAGGAAGAAAAACCCCCTATGTGGCTGATTCAGCTGACCGATGAGTGGCACTCCCAAGAGGAAGCAGCACCTTTTTGTAACCATCTCTTTCTCCTTCTTCTCCCTCTTACTTTCCTGCCTTCTCATCCAGTCATCAGCAGCCACTATTACTGTAACTGCTGGAACACCAGAAGCAATTAATTGATGGCAAAGGAAAAGGAGGAGACAGAAATGGGTGAGAATAGAGGAGAGAGTGGGAGTGACGGCAATTTAAGTGAGGGCTGCAGGAAAAGGGGATGAGAGACACGAAGAAAAGGCAAGAATTGAAGACACCTGGTTCTCGTCAGAGCACCCTCCACCCAGCCACACACACACACACACACACACAGTTTGAGGTTTGTTAGGCTTTATCCTGCTTACATTTCTCCTCTGCTATGCATCATTTCATGTCTACACCCGTGCCCAGCACCTCAATAAAGTACCATACACTCTCTCCACTGCACTCTCACTTTTCCACCTCTCCTTCCTCTCGCCCTACTGTATAACTCAACTCTTTGTTTTCTCTCCTTCCCTCCCCTCCTCACTCTCCTATCCACTCAGTGATGGGGCAGAAGTGGTCTTCACCCCCTCTTCCCTTTCTTCCCTCTTTCTTCCCTCTCTCCTGCTCCTCTCTTTCTGGGGAGGCAGACAGGCCACATTCCACAGGGAGGCCCAGGCGCCCTTTTCTGACACGTCTCAGAGTTACACCCCTCCCTCATCCCTCTATTTCTCCTCTCTAGCCCACCATTGCACCCCCTCCCCCCCCCAATGTGCTGCCTCTCTGCCCCTCATTTTACCTCTCTTTCCTCTGGCAATATGTCCCATCTACCTATTCCGTCTTCCTTGCTCACACACGATTGCTGAGTGCTACTTTATCCATCCAAAGACAATGACATCTCTCTCTCTCTCTCTCTCTCTCTCTCTCTATCTATGTAACTACACACACACACACATACATGTATATATATATATGCCTAACAATCTACCTAAAATAACATTCTTAAAAGATGGTAGAAAAAAAGTTGGGAAAAAAATAGAGACACTCTGAGACATAGATGGAAGACAGAAAGGCCGGTGGAGCGGTTTGATGGTTAGAGATGGCAGTGATTCCTCTCAGGTTCCCAAGGGGCCAAGGAAAAGACGGCTTTGTGTTCTGACAACACCGCGCTGTCAGAAGTTCTGTGACTGTGTGTGTCTTTTCTGCTCCAGTGCGCACTGGCATGGTGTTTAAGCACCAACACTGGTCTGCACTACACCTTCAGGTGAGAGACTCAAGCGTGGAAGAGAAAGGAACAAGAAGGAAGCGGAGGAGGAGGAGGAGGAGGTATATCTAAGATTTTCAGGCTGTCTGTATCAGACAATGCTGATTTTATGAAGGGTGGACTAAAGCTAAAACTTGACAGCTTTAAAATTTTTACTTGATATGACAGTTGAGATTTATCTTAAAATAAATAAATGCAGATAAAGTTTAAACTTTCGAATAGTAGAAATGGGCATAAAAATGAGGATGAGATTAAAGAAGTGGATGAGGGGAGTGACCAAAGGCAGGTAAGTCACTGCAGTTCCAGAATCACAGAAAAATATCCTTGATGCACCTGTAGGTTATGACAAATGAGTCTTGTCAATCTGTGCACATTGGATTTAACAGAAAGCACTACACAGAGTATCACTGCACTAAATTACTGTGTATTTACCGCTACATGTGTGTTTTTGAGGCCGGTTTAGGATCTGGAGGAAAGGTTGTGCTTGTCTTTCATGGTCTACAGCGGATAGAAGGAAAAAAAGTTCAGTGAAAGAGAGGAAGAGAAAAAGATGGAAAGAGAGAGGGAGGTATGTTTGTGGTTGGTAGCCCGCTCAAGAGAGGAAATACCAGCGTGCACACACACACAGGTGCAAAAACATAGAGAGCAGAGACACGTCCAAGAGAATAAAGACCGGCTTTGTGTTAGCCACAGGTTTGGTGTTTATGTATGCGCATTTGTGCAAGGCTAGTGTGTGGGTCCACGGCTAAAGGTTGCTGAGGAAGCAGGGTGAGGATGCAGTCAGAGGAAGAAGGAGGGAAACCAGGACAGGAGTGAAGGGCCTTAAGTGTTCTTCATTCTCCTAAGACTCCATCGTTCCAGATAGGGGGAATAATTTGAGCAGCGGGGAAGAGGCCCTATTTTTTTACCCCCTGGTTTAAAGCTACTAGAATATCAGCTGGTCTTAAAGAGCTCCGAGCTCAAACTGGTTGTCAGTCATGGGTGGAAACAACATACTCTATACACACACATGCAAACAATACACACAGAGAGCACAAGAGTGAGAGCTATAAATACTGTCTGAATGTGTGTATAGTACAATATCTGCTTATTTAATCTGTTCTCTAATCACCAGCTGCATCAAATGCCACATCAGTCAGTAAAATCATGAATCAGTGAGTTTCCATCACAACACTCTGTGAACTTTTTTGTGTGGTCATGGACAAATACCTAATGTAGAAATGAAAAAACATTTTCAAATGCTTTGTGTGTGTTTATGTGTGTGTCATGTACTGTAGGCCTGGGTCCTTTTCAGAGGAATCAGAAAAGAACTTTGTGGATTTTGGGGGGGAATGAGAAATAAAAATGTAGAATTTCATCCAAGATGTTCCGGGAAGTTTGGAATTTCCATTTGACACCGTGGCCAGTGTGTATATCTGTGTGTGTGTGTGTGTGTGTGTGTGTGAAGCAGAAGGGTGGGGGGACTGACGCACAGGAGGCAAGATAAATGGCATTATGAGACACATACATGCTGACGTGTCAAACAGACATAAACACTGCTTCATGGATCAGTGAAAAAAATAAAACAAAGAGAACATAACTGTGACCACTCACACTCTTGAGCATATGAATCCTATATGCAACATGTGTTTGCACACCACTGTGAGAATATTAAACATCCACAACAGGACAAAATGGCTTCTCACACATACGGTAGTTGAATGGCGGGTACATGTTTCATTTTTTTCTTGGGATATTTTTTCTCAGTGGGAACTGCATGTGTATGAATTACTATGGTGAACTTTGTCCCAGTGGAATTAGTTGGCAAATTATGAACATTAGATAATTAAAGCACCAACGAGCCAACCTGTCAGAGCTTTTCACTGTTCACAGATGCAAGGTTGACAATTACCAGAGCCTGGCCAGCTACTTGTTGTCACATCTGTATATTATGCAACGGCCTGTTGTGTACATGCTGTTCTAGACAATGTACTGCCCATATTCTGCGCACGTGTTGCACAAGTGGGATGTGTTACAAAACAAGTACCATAAACACATACATCCTGGTAGATATGCAAACAAAGTGTCAAATTCATGCATGACGTGCACCTGTTGCTGTTGCAGGTGCAGGAGGTCGACCGGGCTGATCTCTCCATTGGTGTCTCCATTAGATCCGCCCTCTCTACCACCCCCTCCATCTGACTGGCTACTAAGGCTGCTGACTCCGTTCTGGTTGGATGGCGTTGTTCGAATGGTCTCAGAGGCTGATTCCACCATCATCACTGGCACCTAAGAAAGGAGAAGTGGGAGGAGGCAAGACAGCACAGATTGAATAAAAGTGACCTGAGCAGTTTGAGTAGAAAGCCTGTTCCCTTCTGAGAGAACAAACATGACAGGAGACTAAAGTAAACACATGCTGAGATAGAAAAGTGAAATGCGTGCTCATGTGCATGTGTCTGCGCATGTGTGCTTTGTATAAAGGGCTTTTGGTCTTGAACCACCCACACACAAACATGCCCAAGTGGCCACAATGCAAACGCTTTATTGTCTACACGTAAATGTAGGTCTAGAAGCATATGCATGGATTGGAATCAGATGTGCACCAAATCTAAACTGACAAGGCTGTTAATACTCTGCTATATAGTTAAATAACACACACATTTCCACAATAATCAGAGGTGGCATGTGCGCGCTGTGCAGGTTGGTCTTTGAGAAAGATCTGTTTGATGCACCTTCATAGGGAATCTCTAATTAGAGCGTGTTCCTTCCACAAAACCCGACAAAACGAGCCGTTCCTGGATGTGTTGTTGTTTTTGAGAAACAACGCCTCACAAACACACAGGCACATTTGCCATCGTTAGGAGCCTGAGCGTGGGAGAGAGGAGACACAGAGACACACACACAGGCGTACAGAACACACAACGCAGCTAACACAAAACAAAACAAACCTTCATACAAGCACGCAGGCTGTGAACTCCTAATGACAAGCTCAATCTCGTCTTTCTGCCTCATCCAGTTTTAGAAATTAACGCACACAAGCACATAGTTTTAAAGGGGAAAGTTCTACTCCTTTTATTGCAGCAACCCTGAGTGGGTACACAAAACGCCATCGAGGCATTCTACCAGTCGTCTGTGTGCGCGCGTGTTTTTCAGAGGCGTACAACCCATGCCTTCTGGGGAAAAAATAAAAGGCATTTCATGAGAGAATCTAGCTTCTCTTTTCCTCTGAGGCAACAGCAGGTGAACTTCTGTGAGAGAGTGTGTGTGTGTGTGTGTGTGTGTGTGCGGAGCCAGTGACAGCAGGTGAGGGTGAGTTTGAACGCTTGTGCTTTGTTAATGGAATGCTGCCAGATGTTTGCAGGACAGGGACCTGAGCAGGTGTGATGGTGTGTGTGTGTGTGTGTGTGCGCGCACATCCATGTTAAAGGGCTACTTCACCCAAATCATGGCAAATCTACGGTCTAACTGATGCGTAGCCACATGGATACTTCAGTTCTATTTACACATTTTCAAAGGCTTCAAGATACCTACATTTCCAGGTGCTCCCCCAATACGCTGGAGATTAATAGATTTTTGTTTGTGCTACTCAGTGCACTGATAAACCTACATTTTAACACATCCACAGCAATTTGTGTTTTTACACACACACACACACATTTGTCTTTCTATGCTCGTGAGGACACCAAAATCTAATTCTAACCAAGTTCCTTAATCCCGGTCTCGACCCCCAAAAAGCCTTTTGAAGTTGTGTGGACCAGCCAAAATGTCCTCACATCATCAAAATGTCCTAACAACAATGGTATTAAGGCAAAATGTGTCCACGGAAGGCTACAAAGACAACCCACGCTTACACACACACACACATACACACACACATAAAATGCCCTAGTTACACTGAAAACCTATCCTAAGAAATGTTGACCTTTTTTCTGGAACAATACTTTGTTGCAGTCAGTTTTCAATGATTTAAAAGAAACAAAAATTCAATCACTACAATTGTTCAAGTAATAGCCGACATTTCAGAGGCAGATTTCTCAAGGCCTTGGCACGCAAAACCAGAAAACCTGTATAACTTTATGCCTCTGTGGGTAACAGAAAATCTGCGTTTTTTTCAAAGTTCCTGTTTTTATGTTTAAATGTATTAATATTGTCTTTGTCAACTACTGTTGCCAAGGTCAGAAATGAACTTTTATTTCAACTTTTAAGCCAACATGGATGACAATTTTGAAAACTTGATGTCAGATGTGCTTTTTAATTCTAAACAAACAAACTGAACCTTTAAATGTACAAGGTGCTTACAGACTGATGTCACCAGTTCAGAACTAACAAGCTCTGCCATTTAAAAACCATAAATCACAGCCCAGCATTTTTCCTCCCCATTGACTTTCTTCCGTCTCCCCTCCTGGCACCCATCTGCCTGTGAAGTTAAGACTGAGAGAGCGGTATTGTGACATTTAAAGCTAGTCACTTAATCTCTAACCTCACTCCTCCTCCAACACAGTCTCCGTTCTTCGTCCTCCCTCTTTCCATCTTCTTCTGCCTTTGTCCAGACCCCAGATAGGTCAAACTGCTCCCTGAGGTAAGATTATGAAGCAAGGCATAGTGCTGAGTGATCAACAGATCCCACAGCACAGTCCACTGACTTTGCACTGCAGTAGAAACTCCTCACATCATCACACGTCTCACTAAGCATGAATCACCGGCCTGTTATCTGGCCCACATTATACTGCGCTGTGCTGTAATGTACTGTACACCCATCTGCTTCTAACTCTTCCTCATTGACCTTATTAGCAATGAGGGAAAGAGCGATAAAGGCAGACATAGAGATAGAGCTCACAGGTGGACAAGGACCTAATGGGAAAGTGGGGAGTGTGTAAAGATGCGTGCCCTCTCTTTCACACACAGCCAGTGTGGTATGCTCCTTTAAAGGCTGTGTACTTTGTCATATCCTGTAATGGGTGTATATAAGCTGGTGTAATAGAGGTCGGGAAAAAGGCAGGGGCATAAATCTACTCTGAAGTCTCTGATTAGGGATATGATACACACACACACACTGCTTTAAAAGTAAGTGTTTCTGGCAGCGATGAGAAGCTGCCCGTGCAGAGGCCTGCCTCAACCCGCTACTCACTCTTTCTCTGCACCTCTTTCTCCCTCTCTCAAACTCCGTACATGCTCAGACCCCCTCCAGCTGAACCCCTGACCTTCGAGTACGTGGGGAAAAGATATTCCCACTGCCCTAAGGGGACTGAGCAAGAGAGGGAGGAGCACAGATCAGAGAGATAAAGAATGTGTTTGGAAGAGAGCAAAATAAAAGGTCTCTTTTGCCTTTTAATTGGGATGGAGAAAAGAAGAAAGAAAATGGGACTCAACATGTTTCTCATGACTCTGGTGTATACATGTGTGTTTGTCTAAGAGGCTGACACATACCTTTGTACTGTATTGGATTAGCTCACAGCGAACGCTAGGTGTATGTGTTTATGTGTGTGTCTGGCGTGATTGATGAGTGGAGAGCCTCTGAGATGAGTCCTGTCTCGACATGTAGCTTGTGCAGATGTTCCCGAAAAATTTAGCACTAATAATAATCAGAAGTCAACTCTCCTTCTGTTCCTTCTCACTGCTCTGGGTGTGTGGAGTTCAAACAAGTCGAGCCAAATGCCCAGTGAGCTGGCTCACCACGGCTGGCTCTGAGGCTTTGTTGGAGGGATTGGCTCTGTCAGATTCCTCCTGGTCACTGCTTGTCAGAACTGTAAAGCCAGACAAATTTCACTTTCTGTGAATGTGCGCGTGTTTGTGAGAGACAGAGAGGGGGAGAGTTGTGTACAGTGTGTATTTATGTGTGCATCTGTGTTTACAGCAGCTTAGTGAGATAATAAGTCTTTATCATGTTATGTCTCATGTGGGAATATTTCCAGCAGTCCCAGAACGCCTGTTCTGTTTCCTCCGCCTTGCATCAGCTCGCAGGAACGCTGCTTATTAGGCAAAGAACTAAGGGAATAAGGGTGGAATGGAGAGTGAGGGGAGGGGGGAGAAGGAGGGATGCGGTAAGGGGAAAAAATTGTCTGTACTAGTATCTACACTCCATCATCTATCTACTTTCATCTGACTCTTGAATTATCTGTCTTTCTCATACTCTCTGCTTGTCTTTCTCCCTCTGGTTATGCCTGGTAACTAGTGCAAAGGTTCAACCCTGGAAAACACTGAAAAAGTTTTCCTCCTGAAATAGAATTCACCTAGGTTATTTCTATAATCTTTGATGGTTCAATTTATATTTTCGAGAAAGAGAGACACACATCCGGAGATAGGAATCAGAGGAATTGGAGCCCTAACCTGTTTTGTAATCAGGAAACTGAATTTAAGGAGCCTCTGTTGACAATGAGTGGCTGTGTGAATTCATAAAACATTCTGTTTAGCTGTTACACCCAAAGGAGCCTCATTTCACTATAACTCACAGTGTCAAACTAAGAAAGGCACACTCACACACAAACACACACTCAAACAAATGTGTCCACAAAATGTCCTGGTGTCAGTGCAGCAGCTCCAGGATTTGTCTCTAAAGTGTCACAGAGCTTTTGTGTTTTTATGTTTGACAGACGTGAACAGTGACATACACACAGGCAGATCATAACTTAGTAAACACTTACACACCCATATTCTCACATCCTGCAAGCTGGAAAAGACTGCACTAAATCAAGCATAACACTGGCCCCAAGAGAATGCGCTTTAAGCCCAAACCCCGGAATAAACTCAACTATCAGCACTGGGCTCTAGGTTCTATTTGAATTAGTTCTTAGGATCACGTGTGAGAGAGGCAACCAGAAATACTGAGCAGAATTAAAAGGAAAAAGTGTGTGTACAAAGGGATAAAGAAATTAAAAGAATAAAGTAAACAAAGGTTGTATTAGTAATGTGCCAGTAATGACACTGCAAACTTGGAGAGACAAGCTGTTCTTTTTATAATTATAGTTTCAGGGCAGAGTTGCCACCAGAACTGTGCACCTTGTGTAAACTGTAAACTACAGTAGAAGCATAAAAAAAACTTTATTGTCATTGTAATCGATACAATGGCAAAAATGTTTTATAACAGCAATTTCAAAAAGTAAGTAAAATAAGTAAAACATTACTATAGTAAACATTAACAAGAACAAAAAGAGAAGAACGGAGCGCATTGCACCTTCCCCCATCTTTTGTCATGTAAAAACATCTTTAACTATTTAACTAATGAGGTAAACTTTTGCGTGTCAAGTCCTGTTGATTCCATGAACAGCGTCACGCTCCACGAAATTCAAAGACCTCCTGTCTGAAGGAAAGGTGTGTTTTAGCAAATCCACACTTCTGCAATTTAACTGTGAAATTTCCTGTTCTCCTTCAATTTCTAAAGGCTTCAGATGCATTAAATTTACTTTCAAAACATTTAAAGTGCTAAATTGCAGCATTACACATACATGTTTCTTTTTTAAACTGAATAATGTCTCAAATACAGAAAGGTACTAAAAAAAAAATCATCACCCTACTTAGTATGGTGACAGTATTTCTTTCAGTGACCTTTGTTCTCCTGACTTGGGAAGAATGGCAGAAGAATGGAAGGAGGGAAACAAGGGACAGGAAAAATATCCGCGTGGCATTTCTGAGTTTATGTGTTTTCGCTATAATAAAGAGAATGAAGTCAGATGATAGCCTAAGAAATAACACACACACACACACACACACACACACACACACACACACACACAAACACACATTAAAGTATAATGCACAACTTATGTTTCCATCACCTCACTGTCCAAGTTTGCTGGCCCTTGCTACGTGCCGATGGCCAGATTTGCAGACAGGTAGTCTTCCACGCAAAGCTAAAGCTAGCAGCTAGCAGCTAACGGCACTGCTGCGGGCTTTTCTGGCTGCCAGCCAGTGCTAACAGCTTGGCTAACAGCAAAGGGCTAATGCTAGATGTCTGCGGCTGCCCTGGCCCGACTCCAGTGCTAACAGGTGAACTTCATTATCCCGCAGACAGATAGTCATTCAGATGTGGGCCAACATCCACTACTACTGCTGGCTTCAAAGAGCATCCCCATCCCAGAAGGAGAAGCTAGCAGCACAGGGCTCTAGTCCCAAGCTCCAGCATGCTGAACAGCAGGCTAATGAAGAAGCCTATGCTGCTTTTAGTGAGAAGAGGAAATGGGCCCCGTGTGCAGATGATAAGAAATTCCCCTATTAAATGAACACGGGGACGTCTTCTATACGGCAGGACTGTCTGCCATATGGCGTTCGGTCTGTCTGAGCGCTTAAGTGAGTGCATGCAGCCTCTGCACGGACATGTGTGCTTTCCTGTGTATTGACTGTACAGTGTGTAACGTGCCATACATGTCCCCACGCCTCCTTCATCTTTGGCACAATGAGGCTCCGTGCACGTGCGTGTGCGATTTGTGTATCTGCTTGCCCGCCTGCAGTTCTCTGAAGACAAAGTCCCTGTTTACAGAGCCCATAAAGATTAGCCTCCCTTGGTCAGGTGGGTTCTGGAGCCATAGGTAAACACACAGCACATTCCGCACCGATGAGATCGCTCCATATGTGTGTATGACCGGGGCAAATATACACTCCTGCCTTCACCTCGACCCTTCCTTTAGAGTGCAGTAAGTGATTTACCAGCTTGCAGACTGCTGTCTGTTCAAAATACTGAAGACAGACACAAAGATATGCACACATACACACCGCGCACACAAATATTTGTAGAAGGAGCAGACTTCATGCACACCTCATTTATCTGGGCCTAATATCATGGGTTGTACATTCCTAAAGAGGTAAAGTTTAGAGATGTGCGCGTGCGCATCCATGTGTGCCAGTTGGAAGTCATCCTATGATCATGAGGATAAAAATTCCTCACTTTTCCCTGCATCTTTTCCTTCAGTCCAGACAGGTAATGGAAGCTGAGGTCAGTCCATGACAGCGCACACAGCTAATTGTACTTAACATGGTGGAACAGAGGTGAAAGGGGAGGTGGAGGAATGGAGGGAGAGAGAAAGGGGAGTTTGGAAAAAGGCAACGTGCCTTTATTTGGATCTGAAACCAGGTAGAGCGCTGCAGAGCAATTAGCAGCTCCGTCCTACGAGAGCTCTTTATTAGATTGACCTTCAATGTGAGGGGGGGGAGGGGGGGTGGGGGAGACAGTGGGGGAGAGAAAGAGAAAAAGGAAGACTAGGAGAATTTTTGACAGAGATAAATAGGTGTCGGGGGGAAATTGGCAAACGTCAGAAAGGTGAAAAAAAGAAAGTAAAGTCAGACTTAAGCACATAGAGATTTAACGTTAGTTTTTGTACGACAGATGTGGCACAAAGAGAGTTTGATCTGTTTGACCCTCAGTCCACCATGTACCACGACACTGTAGACATGGAGGATACATCAGTTTTCACTCATTGGTTCAGTCTCCTAAAGACTTACAAAAGTGTGTTTGTGTATATGTGTGTGTGTGTGTGTGTTTTAATCATATGAAAATGTGGTCTGTCCTTCATATCCAGGAAACACTGCCATTCAAACAAGTGCTTTATTTGTGACCACAATGTTCTTCGACTAAACTGAAAAAAATTACCAACCTCCTAACTTAAATTATTTGGGACAATTTATATTATATTGCGTGAAAGGCCAAATTTTTAAATAAATAGAAATAAGTATATTATCCCAAGAGGCAAGTTTCTTGTAGTTTCCTTAAGGTGAGACAATTTTATTCGTGATCAAAATTTATTATAAATAAATAAATATCAAAGTGGGTATGATATAATTTTATACATCGGCTTTCAAGTCGGCACTTTGCATTTCCTAGTTAATTAATAGATTGGATCAGAGCGAGTTTAATCAAATATAATTGAATAAGTCCATAGTGAAAACAGGCCAGACTTTAAAGGAGACATGCAGAGAAAATGATAGCATGTCCACTTTTCAAATTAATTGAATTTTAGTACTTTTGAACTTGGTCAAAGCTGTTACAGAGGTAATTAATTCACATCCTATCCAAAAGTACTAAAACAAGATGATATCCCTGAGCATTCAGTACGCACACATACACTCACACAGGTTTTTTTTTTCTTTCAACAAACCAAAATAAAAATTAACACTGTTGCACACCAGTGGTAGTCTATAATGTACTCCATGTTACTGTTAGTTTTCTGTTCTTCTTGATCTTTTCTCCGTACTTTTGTCTTACAGGCCACAACTAAAATATTAATAATTTCTCAGGCGGTTCTCATTGTATTGAAAAATGTCTCCTTTATAATTTATCAGAGAAAGAAAAATCTTTGTTATACTGACAAGCATGCTAATTAATAGAAGTAAAAGGAACATTGAGAGAAGTCATACTAATTTGGAACATGCTAATATTAATAGAATAATTTATAGCACAGTATAAATAAATTAATAGAGTAATTCGTTTGAAAAAGGGATGCCTTCAATTCAATTTGGGAGGAAAGAGCAAAAAAATGTCTGCTTGTTGGACAAGGACATTAATAACAGTGCTCTATCACCAGAATGAGAAAGGGAAGAGACAAACTAAACATGCACTGTTCACTTGCAAAATGCATCAATATTTTAGTCAGTTAATGAAAATTGGATGAGCAACACTTGTATTTCTTGCCTTGTTATTTTCATTTGCTGTTAAAGGACTTTTTGACTGGTAAATTTGTGCAGAATCTGCGAAACGCAACTACATTTTTTTTCCTTTCTTTTAAATGAGATGCTTCTTACGCTTCCCATTGGCTTTAAGTAAACTAACAGCTGTGTGCCAGGCAATGGGGTAAGAGAGGCAGAGAAATACAGATGGAGCAAGGGGGAGAGTAACAAAGACAGAGAGTGAGAGAGAGAGAAGTGGACTGGGTCATTACCATCCTTATTACTCCTCATTAAAATACACCCATCACAAAGACATTGTGCTGTGTGCATGTGTGTGTGGCTGCACCCATATGCATGTGACCAAGTATGTTCACGCACGCGTTTCCAGTGTTCCTGATGTGCACGTGTGCGTCCATATGCAAAAGTGACAAAAAAAGAACAATATAATTGGAGAAATGTACGCAGTAATAATAGGTATTCAGAAAATGATAATTCATATTAAACAGGGTGCACAAAGTCAGCCTCATTTGCATGTTTTAGATTATATGCATTTCAAAAGTAATTTCCGCAGGGCATATGAATGACATTAATTCCCGGGCGGGTTCTGCTATAGACCTCAAACTATCAAACACTCAAACATTTAACAGATGAAAAAAAAGAGGGAGTTGGTGCCTTGGCAAGGGGAGATTTCAAGGTTAAAGTATTTGAATGTGAATTTTTAAACTTCTATCTTCATTTGTTTAAAGTTGCTCCACAGCTAGACTAAGAATTTCATTAATTTGGAGATTCAGTGAACCACTGACATTTTTTCTTTTCTCACTCAGCTGTACGTGCGCGTGTGTGTGCGCATATATGTGCATGTGTACGTGTGTGTGTGTGTGTTTTCCTGTGCCAGTCTGAGAAAGACACCTCTCCTCTTAATCCACCACCATTTCCTCAGCAATAAGCCTGAATTGGTCTGACTCACTTGTGAGTCATGTGCTTGTGTCACTCCAGAACCAGACTAGCACAGTCCGAGAGAGAAAAGAAAAGACAGAGCTCCAACAGCCCACATTAACTGTCTAACTTATTGAGGGGAAGGAAAAGTGAGAAAAACGATGAGACAAAAAAGGATGTAGCGAGGGAGGGGGACAGGGACAATCGGAAGAGCAGGGGGAGTGAGAGGGAGACAGAGGGTTCCCTCTCCTCATCTGTTCATGCCGAGAGGAAGACCCCGGGGCAGGAAACAGGCTGGATGAATGTGTGAGTCCAGTGGAAAAACTCTGGATGCCATGGACAGCATTCTTCTCGTATTAGGGAATCTGGACTGCAGCCACGTTATAGCGCCTGACTCATTACTGCATATATGTGTTCCTTCTAGACAGACACACCACGCGGGCGCACGCACACACACACACACACACAAACCAACAAGATGTTCCCCACCTGTTATTCTAGCTGAGTTTCGTCCAATGCACAAAGTCGTACTTGGAGAAGAGAGGGAGACTAGGAAGAAGAAAGTAGCTAGGAAAGAAAAGCTGAAGTGCTGCATGTCTGTGTCTTGTTTGTGGTTTGTCTTCATCTGTAAACAGAGCTACTGCTGTGAGTGTGTTAGCATGTCATTATCTCATTAAGAATGGATGGCTTCTGCAAGGAAGGTTCAGACTGTTGTGTTTGTGAGCATTCAGCGACTGATGTTGTACAAACACAACAACCACAAAACACACATATCCCACAGTGCAACTGACACACAGACATAAGAGTATGGTAGTAAAACCCTTACGAGTAGGCACCCGCATTTAACACGTTCCCTGTCATTGTGTGTTCAACAAAAAACACAGATTTAAGAAAATACATTAGTGGGCAAATAAGGCTCTTCGCCCCTTTTGGAACAGCCTCCCTCTCCTGTCACTCTCAGTGATTTGAGGCATTTTGTTTAAGCAGACTTCAGAGAGTGATGAGGAGAGTGAGGAGGGTGGAAAAGCATATCTAGGGGCAATAAAAGTGGGCTAATTGGAGCCTGGGAAAAATGTTTGTTTTCTCGCTTGTGCTGTCCCCCCCTGATTTTTTTTTTCCCAGCAAGTCACAGTAGATCTGTTCATCTGAGAAAGACAAGCAAAGAAAGTAAAGAGGATTAGATTCTGTAGGACACGGACCGTTGCATGTACATGCACAGATAGATGTGCACCTGCACACACACAGACACACACACACACACACACACACACACACACACACACACAGAGGCAGATTTAACTCGTCATAAGGCAGCTGTGGGGGAAGTGTATTGAGCAAGATCTGTCTGTCTTAACCAAATGACCAACAGGGTGCAGGGCTCTCCACTGGTCCACTCTGTCTTATCAATACACTGCTGCTTGGTCTATTCAGTGCCAAAGAGCTTCCCAACAGATGCAGCTCAACACTGGATCAATGTTATGAGCAATGCAGACAAACTGCTGCTAAAAAGACTGGCCCCCGCCTTGAAGGTCCTGCACTGTACAGGCTCCCTAAGGCTCAGATCGTTCCACTAATGGAGGTCTCCACTGGGGAATCTAAGGCCCCTAACCACCAAACAAGCTCCCAAGGATTCGCCCCCACCTCCCAATCTCTCGCTGTTATCCTCCTGTTCCTCACACATTTCTCCATCTGCGTGATTGGACTATGTGTTGGGTTGCATCTGCGTGTGTTAACAACAGCGCTAATATTGGGTCTATGTGTTTCTACTGCTCACTGACTGTTTCAGATGGTAAAAAAGGGGAAAATCTTTCTCTCTCTCGTTTAGAACATTGCTGGGATCCCTCACCACATGACTCCCGACTAGTCATTCTCCTCGCCCCTGCAATTGTCTTCTTTAATAACAGTGAAAATAGCAAGAGGTGAAAAAAGAAGAATGGAAAGAGCCTGCATATTTGTCATTTCCGATTGTTTACCTTATTCACGGCAAATTGATTTTTACATCTCCTGTTACTGGAAGCTCTCTAAACTCGACTGCCAGGCCTTTCTGGCTTTGGCCTCGGCTGCCAAGCCCGTCTCTGGGCTTTATGACCTGGCTCTGGGGAGAACTTTTAAGGCTTTCAACTCACAAGTCATTTCAATGATACAATACTGCTTTTGTCCAAACCACCTTTGTTTTTTTTTCCTTTCTCTCCTTGCTGCCTCTCAGCCTCCATTTCTTTTCTTTTCATCTTTCATTCCTCAATCCTTTTTTATCATCTGAGTGTGAGTCACAAAGACTCAGGTCTTTTTTCTTGCCCATACCTGTTTGTTTGCAGAAAAGCTGTACTTGTTGCATCACAACAGGCTGGCTGTTAAGCAGAAAAGACATGCTGTAGGACACACACTAAAACCCTCCACTTGACATTTTGGGCTGTTGGGTGAGCCTGGTCAAAGCAGGCTAGAGTTTCACTTTGGTGGCTGGGCGGTGCACTGCGGTTAGGATCTTCCTGGGTTCTGGTAAGAGTGAGGTTTGCCTGCAGGGACCTCCAGTGAGCCAGGCAGCAGGCCTGACCTAAGCTGAAGCCAGAGCTAGAAATAGTGCTCAGTACAGAAAACACAGACCTAATGGTGTGTTTGTAAGGGCGAACCCAAACAAACAACCTGTAGTTTGGATTGAAGGACTGCGGGAGGTTCAGGCCAGATGCTGTTCAATGGGAGAAACACACACGTGTATGTACGCAATGATGCAGTGGCTGAAATAGACCTGTGGCTGAAGAAGTGAACCACATACCTCCAGGCTAAAGCTATGGCATCAGCCTAAGCCCTGCACACGTCCGGACATCTGCCTTACACACAGCCTCTGTGTGTGTGTCAATGTGTGTGTGTGAGAGTACTCATGGTAACTGAAGTTCCATAATTTCTTTCCATATTTAAACTAATTAAAGAAAACAGCCAGAAACCCTCTTCTATAATTACTCCCCAAGGAGCAAGGTTTCAGCGTGGTCATTGTGCATAAACAAATACGTAGTCATACGCACACACAAACGCATATGCTGTCCTCTACAGAGTACACTCAAATATCAGAAACACTATGACATTTAAATTTGTTCATGTGTTTAAAAGTGTGTGTGTGTGAGCATGTGTGAGAGTGAAAACAAAACAGGCTGGTTACTGGTAATAATATCATATCACGGTGCAAAGTGAGGACTTGTGCTAATTAGAGTTCTGCCAGGTAACTGTGTGTATGTGTGTGTGGGTGTGTGTGTCTGTGTGCTTACATGTAGTAAAGGGAATTTGGTAAACAAATATTAACACCATCCACCTTATAATTACACCTTTCTCAACTTCGCCTACACAGAGTGGTTGAACTCATGCTAATCTCTTGTAATGTCAAATCCAAATTGAGTTTTGCCATAAAAATGCTAGTTTTGCTTTATGTGAGTGTGTGTACAGCTGTGTGTGTGTGTGTGTGTGTGTCAGAGTAAAAGGGGGAGACTTAGAGAGCGATAATGGGGCATACGTAAGGTCAGTATTTTTATAAAAATCACTGTCTTTGTCACCCTGCATCAGATATGACTTCTTTTTCGCATTTAATAGATTAATTCAGACAATGCTGGCCTGCGGCAGCTTTTAAAGACTACATTGGACTTATTCGGCACACGCACACACTCTCACACACCCCACATTTGAAAACCTGCTCATACTCAGACAAAGAGGCAGATATACAAAATCTTTTTTCTTTCCGAGAGTGAATAGTAAGGAAGGGAGTCTTTGAGATACACACACACACACACACACTCTCACTCCCTGCCCAGTGTCTGTGGTGGCGGAGCACAGCTGGTAACATCTGGATGTATTTTAGAAGTGTTTACATTTCCAAAATGCTGAAAAACTACACAGAAAAAGAGAAGCATTGAATTCTGGAAAACACTGCAGGTGCCAGAGGAGTATTAAAGAAAGTCCCAAAAGAAGATTGTTTAAAATCTATCACAGTGGAGTTAGTTCACTTACACACACATACTCATAACGGTTGGCCAACTGCAGTTATTGCCATAATCCTGGTCCAACAATAACTAACATCTGGTTCACTAATTGGTAGACTACAGCTTCTCCATCTGAGTTTTGTACCATCAAGCTTCCCTCACTGCAGCCGCTCCATTGAAAACCGAGACTTTGAGCATCAGCTTCGCTTTGCACTGTCCTTACTGTTTACCAGCTGACAACCACTCTTACGCACTCACTGCCACATGCAGCCATCCAACACATCAATTTTCGCACAAGCATGCACACACACACACACACATACACACGGACACACTCAAAACAGCTGCTATTCCATTTTACTTCCCCTAAATGACAAAAACACAAACATTTGGACTTCATTCAGCTTAATCACAGCTGACATCAAAAACATCTTTTTAAGATGACATCAACAGTGAACACACACACAAAACACACACACAGTCTGTAGGATGTTATTTCAGTGATTGTGTGTAATGTGCCAGTGTTCGCTGAGACCAGACAGGGCATCCAGAGCGATCCCTGCTAGCTCACAAGCAAACCAACCATGTGACTGTGGCTCAGGAGGTAGAGCAACCCGACAGTTGTTGGTTTGATTCCCGGCTCCTCCTGTCACACGTCAAAATGTCCCTAAGCAAGACACTGAACCCCATATTAGTTGCTCTCAGTAGCTGAAGGCCAGCTGAATAGCAACTCCCCCAGTGGTGTGTGTGTGAGTCCAAACGGGTGAATGAGAAGCAGTGTAAAGTGATTTGGGTACCACAAAGGTAGAAAAGCATATGTAAGTGCAGACCATTTATCGTACACTTTGAGGGGCGCTTAACACACATGCTCATACCCAGGCAAACAATTGAGGTATGCTGAAAATTAACACACTCGCAGTGACTCGTTTTGGACAGTATTGTGGAAGGTCCAGATTGTCTGAAGTGCTTCAAGATGGCAAAGCACTTGAATTTGCAAGACAGCATCTGAATGTTGCCCCACACAAAGTGTCCTTGAGATCATACTAATCTGCTCAGGTATGCCACTTTCCCATGGCCCACCCTAACCTCAGTGCATGCACACATACGTATCCACACACACTGGGGAGATTATTAAAGCAACCTCGTGGCACACGGAGGTTTCTGATGGATTTAACATCAGGAATGATTGTTAACTTTTAGGACTAAAAAGACTTGGAGCAACTCCTGAGAAAAGCAGAGCTCATAGCCAGACACATGGATCACATGACAACTGGGCCGCTGCAGCAGAAACCCCTGGGAAAACGGCACAGTGCCATCTCTCAGATCACAGACTCAGGAGCCAAGAAGTAATGACGCTGAGCAGCTATATCATATTTAGGTATGAATGCACCATTCACATGTGCAGAAGGTTGAAGCAGATTTTGCTGTGAATATGTGCATCACAGCCAGGCCATTTAAAAAAAAAAGATAATCACCGTGAAATAAATTAAACCTATTAAGGGGAACGTACGCTCAAGGTGACGGAAGAAATTAATTTGGCTCAACTATTGAGACCCGTACCTCCACCCCGCTATAGGATTTCTACCAAACTAATTATCAACGCTCCACTTTCAGAAATAATAAGGAAAGTACTTAATAGGTTAGGATTCACCCCTGCATTCATATGTCCATTTAACATTCCTGCTTTCATACCCACACACTCTTGCCTTAATGCAATTTCACATTCGTGATTTAAAATAGGGGAAGGAATTATATTTCAAGTGGTGTCAGGATTAGAATATACAAGCAGTGATATTAAAAAACTGTACGGGCTTCTGTGTGTGCACCAAGCTTTTATGAGTGGCTGAGCAGAGGTAAAGATGTTAAATAATTTTTTTGTCACAGTTTAGTCATGACGGAGGAATTACAATGAAACCACAGATCTCTGATTAGTCTTTCCTCACTGTATATTAATTTTGTTCCCTCTCTGCTTTATGCTGGTTAGGAGTTTAATTTTTAAACAGAGCACAGATATGAAAAGACCCCCAAGTGTGTGCTCCTACGCCAGCAACTGAAGTCTGTTTATCTAGTCAGCCATTCAGTCCAATTATAACAACATCTAAATGCAACTATTGTTTCATTTCAAACATTCTTTAAAATTAAAATAACTTTTTTGTGTTTTTATCCCCCTACTTACGCACCACTGAATTAGCATTTCAGTGCCCCAGGCTATGGAGAAAGTGCAAAGTCAAAATGCAGGTTAGGCCAGTTTTGTTCATTATCAGTGCAACAAAAGTTAAGCATAATATAAATTAATAAAAAGATAGAATAAGCCTTGGGACAGGTTTTATCAAAATTATGTTTTTCATTACTTATACTTTAAAGAATTCAAATGCAATGAACATGTGATGCATCTTTCTGTCAACTACTGTTCTTTTTTCTTTAGAATATACCCTCCTGCTTTTTGCCGATTTCTCTCTCTCTGCGATGTGGTGTTGGGTTTTGTGTTTCTGTCATTTGTAGCCCTGTGAAAGGTAACAGCCACCTTGATTTTATGAAAAAGGCATCAATATCCTGAAGCCTGGGAGGATTACGATGTCACTTCCTCCAAAAAAGGCTCACGCTACACAGTATACTCCATGTATGTGTTTACTTGAACTTCATTAACCGTGTTACAGTGGGGTTCCTCGGGATTTCTTAACTGTTATGTAAACTTCCCCAGGTAGATTTCTCTTGCCGATTTCTTTGCCATGTTTACACGTACCCACACTTCTGATCAGCTTTCTCCAACACAATCCTGCAGACAGGAACATGCAGCTGAGCGAATGGTTGAATAAAATGAGAGATCATTAACGGGCTGATGCCACCTCATTTTTTAAGGTAAGTCAGAAAGCAGCGTTTGCTGTCACTATGGAGGAGACATCAGATTTCTCTTCTACTGCATCTACACGCAGATTTCAGTAACCAGGTTTCTTCAGGGCATGCAAACCCTGTTCCTCAAGACAGCTAATTTATCTGAGTCTGTCCATCTATCCATTATCTGTAACTGCTAATCCTGTGGTCATGAAAGGCAGGGTACACCCTGGACAGGTCGCCCGTCTATCTCAGGGACAACACAGAGAGATAAACGTAGACAGACAAGCATTCACACCCATAGCTAAGGGCAACTTAGAGTCACCAATTAACCTAACATGCATGTGTTTGGGCTGTGGGAGGAAGAGCACCCAAAGGAAACCCACTCAAGCATTGGGACAACATGCAAACTCCACACAGAAAGGCCGTGGTCAGCCAGGGATGCAAACCCACAACTCTCGCTGTGAGGCAGCAGTGCTTGACCACAAACACCCGTCTCCAAAGGCATTAGCTGAGCAACATCAAAATAATAAAAATAAGGTGAGAGTGAGATGAAGAGTCTATTAAGTGCTGTGGTTTTCTATTAAAGTCTAGTGGAGGCGGGGAGAAAAGGGGAAGAGGAGTTCACATTATCTAAGAGAATTCCAATTAACACTCTCCCCCTCAGTAATTAGCTACTAAAATAGCTAGCGAACAAACCCAAAATCCCAACCCTGATGCCACTGCACTGCCTAATTAATTTTTGAATCAGGAGCATCTGATGCAGAAAAGAACCACATAGTGTAGAAGATGGACAGACCAGTCAGGAAACCATGAGGAATACACTTATACACACAGTGTATGCATGTTCTAGACAGTCTTTTGTAATCTCACAGTTTTTGTTTCTCATTTCTGCTTCGCCCCTGTATTACTTTTCTTGTGGACTTGTAGCAGTCTCTATATTTAAAAGTATATTCTAGAAGACTAATTAATACATGCACTTAGAAACAAAAGCCTTAACGGGGGGAAGCTAAATAAGGGAGGTAAAAAAGCGAGATTAAAAAAAAAACCCAGAAGGAGCATACTGAGCAATGTAGGCTAAAGAAAATGAAGGGAATGAGGGAGGGAAAACTGAAGCGAGGGACAAAGCCAGAGAAGCAGATATCTTTTAGCCGTCTGCTGCTCATTTGCTCCTTCACTGGTCACTTCTTCCACTGTTTAATGCAAACAGATGAGGCCTTTTCTTGCTCTTTTTCCAAATCTTTTCTTTTTAACAGTGGCTGGTTGGCCTTAGCAGTAACGTCAGCACAGCGTCTATTAAAACAGCATGTGTCCCAGACTGCTACACACAGAAAAAAAAAACAAAAAAAAAAACGCTACACATGGACAGTTTTGGGTGAACTTTTAACCTCTTTCAATGAAGTGACACCTGAAGCATTTGAGTGAAGGTGTGCACGTTGTTTTTTTTACACACACTGCAGTGTTCACACACACAACATACGTGTATCATCATACACTCCGTGTGGTTAGATATTAGCGTGAGCTCTGTTAAAATGTCACCTACCTGTATCTGCAGCTCCTATCACTGACCAATGCTGATGGATAACAAGACAGAGATAAACTCAATCAGCCAACAACCTATCAGCCACAAGGTGAAATGTAAGATGTGAGACTGTAATAACAAGAACCTAATTCAGCCGCTTTCAACCTGCACATGGTTGCCTGTTTCATTTAGGGATACATCTTGTGAACAGTACTGTAGCTCTTGCAATGGCTTTTAATATGCCGAGATACCCATCACATAGATTTTACATTGATTTTCGCAGCCAAAACACACCCTTACTCAGACAAACACACCCACACACACAGACGAGCACATGTAAAGTAAGTTCCACACACAGAAACAGTGGCACAATATAAAAACTGCACGCTATCACACGCTGATCCGTATCTGGACAAGTCAAACTGTGATAAAGTCACTCTGCAACTACAGCAATCGATGGAAGTAATTTATTTACCTCACCAGGCAATTTCTGCTCTGTCTTCAGAGGGAAGGAGAGAGAGAAGAGAAGACAGGGGAGATTTGGCAAGCATGTGTGAGTGGTGTGTAAATTAATCTAGCAGCAGTGAGATCCAGAGCCATGTATAAGTCCATAAAACAAGAGGAGGTTAAAGCAGCTCACATCATACACACACACATCAGGCAAAGGTCCAACACAAAAACCACTTCTTCCAAAGAGAGAAGAGACGTGAAACGTCATCTCGGTTCCATTAATGTGATGTGCTATCCCTGGATGCCACTAAAAAGAAGAAAAAAAGAACAGTTAAGAGTTCTTTCTCTTCCTTTTACGTTCTTTCTTGCTTTCTCTCCATTCAAAAGCAACACACGCTGGAGAGAGGCCTGTCCACGGCCCTTAACTTTAACTCAATGAAATAAAAGGCACTTAACTAAGCCTCAATGATCGATACAAACGCTGCTGCTGGCTGATGTTCACACACATACACACACACAGACGCACACTTATCCCACCTCCTCAGATGCTCATGCATATGCATGTCCATTGTGATTTATGCATCCTGGCGGGGGTGTGAGCCTATCTGAGAGCAAGGCCAACACACAGGTCAGCTCATTTTAAATCAGTTGCCTATTTATGGATGTGCATGTGTGAGTGTGTATGTGCATCTATGTGGATGTTTGTGCCTATAAATCTGTGTGTAATTGTAAAGGTCAGTATGGGAAACAGGCTCATAATCACTGTAGCATTTTCATTCATTAAATTTATTGAATTCTTTCCAGCTTCTGCTCTTGGTAAGTGTAAATCAACAAAGTTCTACTGTATTGGTTGACGATCGCTTTGTGTGTGTGTGTGTGTGTGTGTGTGTTCCAAGTCATGTCTGCTGAGTGTTGACTGCTTCTGCCAACCAGCGCTCTGACCCCGCTCTTTGTAGCACGAAGTCACCAAGCTTTCTGACCTCTCTTATTATTCCCACAGACAGCTAGGGAAAAGCTTTTAGAAAACGCCCTCCCCTCAGAATTGCTGTCAGTTAATGGGGACCCCATGATATCTTCTCTGCTATGCATTGATTTATGGGTAAAAATAAGCCAAGATCTACACCCATAGATGTGTTAGGGGTTAAACATATATGAATTTGTGGCATAATCTCAGAACTGGGCTCTTGTTGCATAGTGTTAAAAAAGTGTGCTCTCCTTTGTGGAAAATCAGGGGTGTTTCTCCATCCTCTTACCACCTCCTCTCAACAACAGATTTTGGCTAATAGGGCAGCTGCTCCCCCCCCCAAAAAAACAAAGACCCAACCGTGTTGCTCCCCCTACAAGCCCCTCCACCACAGCTCCCTTCCTAAAAAAAAGCCCAGGAGGAAGCCTGTTTTTTTCAACTTGTTTTTGACACGGCAGAGAATGGAAAAGTTCAAACTGTTGGAACGCTCATCCCTGAAAAAGTTGCTTTTAATTTCTTCAGTATTTTCCTCACTTAGGACATATTCCCAGATCATTTAGCAGATAGCAATACAAACACACACACACACAGTTTGGGCTGTCTGTTTATCCATCTAGAAGTTTTCTGTCTTTCTCTATTTTGCTACGTTGTCAACACAGGCAACCGTCTCCCAGAAATAACCCCTGCATTTGGCTGGCCAGAAACCACAGTTTGTAACGTCATGATCAAAAAAAAAAAAAAAAAAAAGAATATGACAGAAAATGAACAAGTGCCTAGATATACAAAAAGGAAATCTGAAAAAATTGCAAGCTATTGCAACACACAAAAAACATAATACCAGGGGAAAAACTATCAAGATAAAACCCCTCAAACACACAATCAGTCCCTCGTGGCATGTGTAAGTAAGCTCAGAAAGATGTTTCGGTGGATTGAAAACAACTGTGAGTGCATGCCCAATCACATAAGACAGCAGGCTCTGACCTCCACCAGTGTTTGTTTGTGTGTATGTGAGGGGGTGCCCATGTGTGTAACTGGAGCCAAGCCGTAAGCCATATGCCACTTTGCCTCTGGTGCCTGTCAAACACCACCACCTCCGCCCCCAAACCAGAAACACACACAAACACACAGTCACACGCATGCTCTGTCATAAACACACATACACACAGGCTTTCCTGTAAGAAAAAAAAGCCTCTCCACTTCATTAGGAAAGTAAACACAAGTGCTGTCTGAAGTGGCTAATTAGAGACTAATTACTCCCTGCTCGTTACTAATGCAAATTAGATTATGCTGCTTAACTTCCTCGTGTCCACAACGCTGCTGTTAATTGAGGCCTTTTGAAATTAAATTACCCGCTAATTAGCATATCAAAACCATTAATTCTAAGCAAGGAGGGAAAAAAACAACAACAAATGCCAAGTTTTGCTAATGAGTTTTGCTAATTGAATATGTACGCTCAATACACGGGTTTGTGCCAGGAATACCTATTCAGCTGATCAGTGTATGTGCGCACGTGTTGTGTAGTGAGCAGCCACACAAAAACATCACGCATCATAAGAGCAGCATATAATTAAAGGAACCGTCGCATCTCTCTAAATGCTTTGTCAATATTTCCCTCTGAATGCGCGACTCCACTGATGTTCAGCGTAGAGGGAGCGAGGGCTACAGAGACGAGTGTGAGAGGCGATGGATATTCATCTCATGAGTGGCAAAAGAGCCACCGCATGCGAATGTGCAGCGCGTATGTGTGTGTGTGTATGCGAGGTTAGCGTTTGTCCAAGCCTCCTTTGAAGTTAAGAACTTTGTCTCTTGGCTGCTCTCCTAAAGCCTCAGACCCCCTGCCAGCTTTTTCTCCACACCACCCCCCCTCCCCTTTAACTGGCCCCTCTTCACCTTTGTTACAATACCTGTCCAATTAGAGAAACACACACCCACACACACGTTTTATGGCCACGAGCAGGTGAGCTGCTGAGTTTTTCCTTCAACCAACGCCGAATCAGTTTTTTCTCTCTTCTCACTGAATAGATTATTTAAACTTGTGGATTAGAAACGGTGAGCATATTCATAGCCAGGCCTACCTGCTTATGAATAAGAGAGAGGCCACACAGAGAAGCCAGGAGCTATTAGCTACTTTAATCTGCTGACGAAATAAAAGAATCATCCATCTAAAGATCCATCTCAGCTTTGCATGTAAAACCAGCTGAAATAATGTCATTCTCAACAACTTGCCTTCCCTTTTCCTAAGTATCTATCCAATCAGGGTGCGTGAAAAGCGCCATTCAGGTTGGCCCTCATAAAAGTTTCATCTTATTTCACTTTCCAACTTCTCATTTCATTATCCCTATAATGGCAGATGAAAAAAACGAATGGTAAAATTGAGAGGTAGCCACACAAAAAAATTAAATAAGCATGATAATTAGATGTAAAGATATTATAATTCCTTTAACAGGATGCATAGAAACTGCTGCTCGACAATATTTGCCCTAATTGCTAGAATTATCATATTAACCAGTTACCATTTGAGTAAGTTGATTAAAAAATTGATTATTCGTCTATTTCTTTTAGGAGTTTCTTAATCAAAATCTAACATCCTTGAAAAATTAATTTGAAGCCGTTTCTTATCAGTTAATTAAATCGGGTTGGAAGTCATTTTTTTCTGTGCGGCATGATTAGAACGGTTCTGTTCTCTTCTGTTCAGACACCATGACGTTAGAGGGGGAACTTTTCACTGTCTCATCAAACATTCACAACCACAAGAATAGGACTTCTTTGAAGGGCCTGCCGCTTTTTTTTTCCCCAAACCTCTGCCTTTCTGATAAATTGTGCTATACCCAATAGATCTTTCTTTCTCGTTAACACATTCTCATTAACGGACAGAGAAAGCGAAAGGAGAGGGGAGGGGCAGAGGGGAAAAGAAAAGGAGAGCAGCGGGGAGAGGCAGAGGGGTGTCGGGGGGCGAGCTGAAGGGGGGAAACAAGAGGTGGGAAAAACAGGGCAGAAAAACTGAACCATTGGCAGAGATAAGTCAAAGTCAAATAGAGAAACGAATACAGTGACAAATTTTTGTACACAATGAACAAAATGCAATAATCTAAAGACAACACACACACACGTACACGTTGCTGGGGTGACAACCTTGGTGTGGCCTGAGCTGAGACTAAACAATAAACCAGCAGCTGCCAGACTTGCTGCTGTTGCGGTAACAACATTATTCTGACCTGAAACTGTTTGGGCCCAATGAGTTACTTTAGTGATCCAACATTATACATTTTCTACAATAATTTTGTAGAGTATAAACATGAATTGGCACGTGGCAGGTGGTGGTGAAAATTAATTTTCTGAGATATATAAAATAGATTTCACTTGGCTCCATATTAATTCAAATTTGCATCTTTAAAAATGACACATCATGAATGAGTTCACCTCAGAAAACTAGTTTTCTATTTCTGGAGGAAGACTAATTATAAAGCTCAGCCCCTGGGAAAGAAAAGCCACTCTTGAAGGAGAGCGGGAGGCAGAGAGTCCATTCAGCACTGGCTTCAGTGGAATATAAGTTTGTCTCTCACTACTTCAGCGAGCAGCGGAGCAGAACCGAACTGATACAGTGCACTCCACTCATCTGTCCATCCGCGACTCCTCGGGGAGGTATGGGAGGATTAGAGGAGGAGGGAGGGAGTTCAAAAGGAGAATTAAAAGAAGAATCATTGAGGATACAGTGCAGGACGCTCGCTCTGATTGGATAATGAACTGAATGATTATTAGAGCCCAGCTAGTAAAGTTACGCAGAAATCTCAGCTCGTCATCAGCCAATCAACAGGCTCCCTCATCAACCAATCAAACCCCCACCCCGGGGGGGGGAACGTGAAGGAGGTGTGGGGGCTTCTGTTTGCTCCTCCATGTGCCTCTGTCCCTGTATTTCTCCCTCTCTTTTTCCCCTTACAACACGTCACTCTGTGGTACAGCTGCCCTCATCTTACTCCATGGGAGACAGAGAATTCTCAAAGCCACAATTACTGCACAGAACTATCAATTTCCCCTTCAATTAACCCTGTGGGAAGAGAGGGGACAAGGGAGAGGAAGGAGAAGGGATGAGAGATTCAAATTTGGGATGAAGGAGTCCCCCCCCCCTAGCATATTCCCCCAGGGTGCAGTCATGTGTTTGGGCTGAGGAGTGGGAGAATTACACCTCCTCTGGTTGAACTTGACCCTGTCACCAGAGGTCAAACAAGTTACTATACACCACAGGCCCCATTTCCTCATTGCCACCAAACAGGCCCGGCAACTGTAACACTAGTCTATGGTAATAACCGGCACTAAAACTACAGCGCAGAGCTGTCAAAAGCGAACGGAGAGATGGACAGAGGCAGAGCGACAAGTAAGAGGATGGAAGGAAAGTGAGAAAAAGGATGGTGAGGAGAAGGGGAGGGAAAAGAGTCGGCGTGAGCTAAGAGTTGTTTTTCTTAGATCAGCGACTAAGGGCCTGTGCCCTGCAACGACAGGCGACTGTGTCGGCATGCTCTCTCTTTCTCTCTCTGCGCTCCGCTCCCCTCTCCTCCTCTGTTTTCTCACTTGCCTTACCACCCCCTCCACCCCCTTCCACCCACTCTGTGAGTGAACCCCTGCGGGAGCCGCTCAAACCAAACCCAGCCTTTAGTAAAGTTTCTCAGGCAAACTTTTCATAAAGCCCCCAGAAACCGTACGCCTGCCTGACACGGAGCATGCCAGGGTTTCACTGCTACTCCTACCCTCCCTTCTGTCCTCTTTTTTTGTACTTTAGTCCTTCGTTCCTCCCTCGGTCTCCCCCCCTCGTGCTGACTACTTTCCAAGGCTAACGCACCGTTCCTGACTGACCTTTAGACAATGGAAACCCGCAGCAGCAGAAGTTACCGATTAGGGCTACAGGTTAGGTATGGCAGCACTGACCTTCACTGGGACAATGGGCATAGTGGTTCACTTTGAACCTTGCATTAGATGCCTTCAGTCCTTAAAAAATATATTTCTGCGTTCAAAAAAAAGTTGCCTATCGAAAATAAGGGGGAAGAAATACAAAGTAGAAATCTGTTTAACAGTTTCTTGTCATTTGTTGTTTTTGCCAGTCTTTTTATGCACTGGCACAATCTTTCTGACGACAAGCACATGTGCTGACAAAAGGCTGCATTCAAACACAGACCGGACTGAACAAAACTCATAAAAATGATTTTGCCTTTTTGTCATGCTGAATATAATTCTGTGAAACACACAGTTCAACAAGTTTACAAACATTTAGGACTATTATTAGAAATGTGTTTGAATGAACTACAATAATTCTTACATGAAATTACCTACTTTCAGAGCCTGCTAAATATTTTCTCAACTAACAGATTTAAAGACTTTTTTTTTTACTAAAATTTCTGTTTTTGAGTTGTTGAATTTAGTTGTGCGTAAAACCTTTGATGACACATTAATCCCCCCATATACAAAAGAGTTTCTTGGGGACAGTTGAGAGGGCGATCGACTAACCTTGTATCAAGTTTTATCATTTCACTTATTTAGAATAAACAATTTCAACTGAAATGGGGCCTGAGGAGAGCGAGTGAATGTTGGAGGTAAACTGTGATGACAGCTTGGGTGTAATGAAGAGGCTGAAGGAACACAGACCCGTGATAATTAGAGACAACAAGCATGACACAGAGAGGCAGAGAGAAAGACAGTATGTACGGAGGGAAAGAGAAGAGGGACAGGAGACAGTGCAAGAGAATAAGAGGCAAAGAGGAGCGTGCGTTGAGACTCTCACAGCGAGCGAGGAGCGGAGCTCCGGCAGAGAAAAGAACACTTTCCGACCGAGCACGGAATAGAAATGAGGACAGCCCAGGCAACGGCAGGCACACGTGTTGTAGCAGTATGACTGACACACAAACATCTTTCATGAAACATTTGTATGACCACTGATGCAGGTAGAGGTGTTAAAATTCACAAAAGCACTGTAAAAGGAATCGACTGTTGCAAACTAAATAAAAAAGGACAGATAATATATTCCTTTTAAGTTCCTGTTATAAGTTGACCAAAAATGTCTGTCAAAGAAGGGAAAAAACATTATATTGTGTCTTTGTAGATACAGGGAAGCAGTGAGAGTGTGACAGCAGTATATTTCATCGTGTTTTTCTTTTAATCCAAGGAATTTTATTTTAATTAATTGTTAAAAAGAAAATATGGTGGCTTTTTTGCATTTGAAAACTGATTCTTTGAACTTGAAAATGAAAACTAGGATACAAAAAACTTTTCTTTAAATAATATAAACATTTTAACTGTATATATTTGAATGGATTTATATGCAGACCAATGTAAAATAATTACCTTGGCTTCAACGATGGCCAAGTGCTAAAATCAAAGACTGCACTCCTCTCTTTCAAATACACAGTTTTCCCCTTTTCTTCTTCATTTTCAGCACTCCCTGCCTTCCTTTCCTCTCACTCTCTGACCAGTATTCTGCCGGCAAACAGCTAACACAGCTTCAAAGGCCAACGGCCCAAAACACACACACACACACACACACACACACACACACACTACTTCTGCCTTCTCTCTCCTCAGGAACATGAGAGCGGGCTCTAATTCATAGGCTGGTAAAGCTGTGGTGGACAGCAATCTTGATCTGGCAGGATTAAGCTACTTTTATTTCCCCGAGAGCTCTGGGGGGGGCGTTGGGGGGGACTCGAAGCCTTCTACAAATGTCAGACAGCGACTGGTGACCAGGGGCCACAGAGATACACACACAAGCTCATAAACACTCCTGAAGAAAGCCCAAAGTGCCACCCAAAAAAGAGACTCATCACTCTCCATCTCATCAGTTGGAGTAAGAAGGGATACGGGGGCAAGAAGGGAGGAAAAGAGGAGAAGGAGGAGGTGGGAGCGAGGCAAGAGAGGAGGGAGTGAGGGGGGATTACACAATTATTCAGATAACAGCTGGGAATAATCTAGTGGCAGATGTCTCTCGGTCAACAATGCCCACCACACACAAGGCGTGCATGTGTGCGTGCATACACACTAACAGAGTTTCAATGCCCGGCGAGCAGCCACAGGGTGAAACAACGGCCGCTGATAAACCAGCACGAACTACTCAACAACACAGCCTATAAAAATAATGACACAGAGCGTATTTCCTCCTGAAAAAATGAAATGTTTAAAAGATACACACAAGTTGGGAAAGCGAGGACCTGTTTGCTTTTCTTCTCCACTGATACGTCAAAAAAACAAAACTTAAAACCTGTGGAATTCTATCCAAAGAGGAGAGAGGTGGAGGGTCACCCACTGATTGACAGTTAATTGTAGTTGCACACACACACAGTCATATGCTCACACACTCCCACAGTAAGCGCACAGACATGCAGAGCGTAACAGCATCCTTCGTGTCTGTGAGCGATCTCCAAGACTCCTGATAGCGGCTCTAGCAGTTGCTACGCTGTCCCCCTTCTCTCCCCCCTCTCTGAAAGGGCACTATGGAAGCCATAGAGACCGCACCCCACTGGGCAAAGCCTGTACAGTCGCTCCACCTTAAGAACCACAGGAAAGCAGAAGAAAGAAGAGAAGGAGGACGATGACAACAGAAGCTGAGAGAGACGCCGAGAGCAAAGGGTAGTCCTTAGCTACAGGCCAGATCATATTTATCATGTTTTCACCCCTAAATAACTCTTCGGAATATGTCCATGTGCCACTTCTAAAAACTTAATTCCATTTTCTAACATTAACAAATCTTTCCGTGAGGTGGAGAGTATCAAAAGAGGAAGGAAGGGCGGCCCAAGCAAGTGGTGAGAGCGAGCTCTGTCAATCCGCCAGCCCAGGCAGCCTATTGTGATTTGGTTTAACACTGGTTCACAGCTCGTCCTGTCATGGGATGGATCATCCCACGGCGCCTCACATGCTAATAGCTTAAGTAGGCATCCCGTGTCCCCCGGAACTAATACCACAAATACTAATGCCATAAAAGAGCAGTGCACGCCTGTGCTCCAGCCTCACTTTTGCCTGCGATAGCCAACATCTCGATACTTTACGGATTAGAAGACATAATGAGATGCATTTAAATAGCTATTACTTCACTGGTTCAGGATGGCAAAGAACAGGGACAAGAGGGAATACTGCATTACTAATTTCTTATCATCGTATGGTAAAATTCAGTCATCCTGGTTAAATAAGTTAAATTATCCTCATGTAAATCACAAACAATGTAAAAGCTGACCTACATCTACATCAGCTACAAAGGCAATGAGCAAACTGATGAAAAAGAAGCAAAGGTGACGGGGGTTAGGTATTCTTTTTTGCATCACAAAGTCATAAGACTTAAGTTCAGTGAGGCTGCAGTTGAGTTTCTGGACCTACAAGTGATTCCCTGTGCGCTCCTCCTCTTCTGGGAATCTTAGCAGTTTACTGGAGCGTTTACTCATCTGCTCAGGAGATTTTACCACCGCAGCATCATGGACAAACGAGCATTCTAGAGCTTTGTAAAACTTCTCTACAGTCAGATGCTTTATGAACTATGCTTGTTCGTGTGTGCGTGTATCCATGGTATTTTAGTCTCGCGCTTCACAGCTGTCACCTACCCTTCATAGCCATCCTTTCAATACACATTAGAGCAGTGCTGCAGAAAGTTTAGTCACATTGTTGTTGTGCGCCAAGCTTTCTACTGATCTTCTCCCACAGTTCCCCGCTCGATTGACGGCTGCCCTGTCAGTTTGTCGCAGTGCTTTAGAAAACACCAACGGCTCTCTGATGAAGTGCTTACAAAAGGTCATAGGGTGGAGGCAACGGAGAGGAGGGGAGCCGACTACCGAGAGAGAGAGAGGCAGGGGAAAAGGAAGGGGAGACGGGACGGAGTGAAGGAAAATCCATAACACAAATACAGCTGTCAGGAGCAATGCAGAGTTAGCAGGGGACACAATGACCGATGAGAGCTTTTTCACGAAGACGCTCTACTTGAACACAACAGGCGTCCTCTCGGGCTCCACACACAACCCTGCATGTGTGTTTCTCTACTCTCTCTGACCATCTCTGGCTGTGCCACTGACCTCACGATCCTCTGTGACTCTTTCTCTCTGTCTCTAAAATCAAACTTGATAACTCCACCTGCCTTACTTCACGGCGTGCTCTCATTCCTTCAGACTGCAGATGGCCCTCTCTTTCAAGCTCTGCTCCAGCCATAGCCTCAGGTGCCAAGCACACTCTGGAGAGGCTGATCTAATGCTTCCTCAGCTATAATGACCCACGCCCAAAACCCTGCACTGCTGTTTCCCTCGCTTCATGCAGCCCTTCACTCATAGGATCTATCTCTCCCTTTGCCCCTCTCTTGCTTTCCTTTCCCCTCCTGCCCATAGGAAACAGTCTTTTCCGCTCCGAGCTGTTGGGTCACTCCTTCCCCCATCCATCAGCTGTTAATGGGCCTGTGCTCTATGGAGCTGGAGAAACATCTCCGAGTCGGCCTGCCTCCCAGCTACCTCTCACACATAGCGAAACTCATCTGAAACGCACAGACATGTTAATGACCACCAGCTGACGCGCTGTATCAGGCAAAAGATTACCTTATCAGCCAGAGAGAGAAAGGTGCGTACATTTTAGAGAAGTATGACAGGACTGCAAGCAGGCCAACTGTCACCGCATACACAACGACAACTCCTTCCAAAGACACAAACGGCAAAAAGAGGAGCAACAAGACAACCCTGCTCTCTCTCACAGGTGGTCAGCTTCCTAAAGACCGCTACGTGGATCTGCCAGTTTTCCTCCTCTATTGTGCTGCAACTTCCTTGTATGACACTGTCCTCCTGCCCATCATAAAACACATCTCAGCTTTGAAAAATGTGCGGGATTTATTATACGCACACATGGACAGATGGATGGACATACTGCACACACTCACACAAGTATTCAGGCCTCAACTTTGCCTAAATAACAGGTTCAATTAGAACCACATGTATAATCAGGCCTCAGACTAAAGCAATGTGGCGGCAGTTTCACTGTGCAGTCAATCACTTCAATACGCAACCAGAACATTCTTCCACTTACAATAACGCTTTCATTTAATCCATTCTTTTCAATTACATTTCATTACAATTTTTGAAGCAGATAACAAGCCATAACTGATAATGTATAACACGTGTTATTACTGTTGATTTTTTCCCCCCCATATTTTAGTATGACTGAAAGGAACAATTTCATTCCATAAAAATAATACACTATAATTAATTAGTTTAATTTTAACATACAATTGCACAACCTGTAGAATATGTTATCTTATAGTGTTTCCACATTTAAAAAGCCAACACACGTTTTCGGTACAAATTTGCACACCCTGGAATAACAGCAGCTTCAAGACCAGCACTTGAAATAATTCCATTTAAAACATCTTTTCGCACTCTGAGCAGATTTTTTGCTCTTTTTTTCTTTTTTGCCTTTCTCAAACCCTATCTAAAGGATACTGAAAATTTAACCATTTCAGCTTTTAGGCAGGTAAGTGCTGCAATAGAAGTAAACCTGTGAGTATCTATCACGGGTCAAACTCTACATGTATAGCAGTGTCGTATACGGGCGCTCTTCAACATCACTTTGGAGCCAAAAGCCCACTCAGACTTGTGGGTTTGGGATAGCAGGAGGGCTTTAATGAAGAGACAGCGAGAGATGGAGAGATGGACAGCCGAGCCATCCATGCTACCGACGCACAGGACATTTAAAACTTCAAATACTGCCCATTTTCACTCAAGCAGGACAGGTGAATTGAGAAAAAGGCACTCTCGTATACACACACTCCTGCACTCAAATACATAAACTCTTGCACACATACATTCACGCGCGCTCATGCTGGAGGTAAGGACTCTCTGAGTGAGTTTATGGACTAACACAATCGTGTTGGTGGCTTTTAATCCTGCTGAAGGGGTTTTAGAGCACATGAGATTCATAGCCATTAATGTCTGTCTCTAGACGGTCTCATACAAGGCACAGTGACATACGCAGGACAGAGCTAAAATCATCATTCAAGTATAGTGTCTGTGACCTAAACAGAAACAAATGTCTGGCAAGAAAGAGAATAAAAAAAATTTGCAGCACATGAGCAACTTTTGTTTTGTATTATCTACAATAAAACAAAACAAGCCATGGAAAAGACTTGACTGTTGAGAGCAAAAAGAAGCAAAAGTGTTGAAGGAAGTCAGGTGAAAAAAGTGGCAATGCTGAGGCAAACGCACAGACACGGACACAACAATAGCCGACAGAGAGCATGGAAAGTCAATCTGTGTCTGACACCTCTGGCTCCCTGCACCAACTCTTATTTTCCCAAATAACTACTTCTGCCTCTCAAATACTCTTTTGTTTCATTGTGTCCTATTATATTTTCATGAAACGACTGTCACTGATGTAATAGCCTATCAACAAGGGAAGCACTGGACAGATATTATAACGTAACAGTGATTTTATACTACAGGTAAATGCTGCACAATTAGAATAAAAGCAGAAATAAAACTGCTTTTTTTTCTATTTTTAAGAGTGCCTCACTATGCCTCATTTCTTTTTGCAAGTGATTGAATGTAAATTTACAAATAGCTAAACTGTATAGTATTTAGTTGGAAGTGATACCTGTGATTTCAAATATCATCGAGTGTTAACTGAGATATGTCAGCTGCTGAGGTTTCACTGTACCACGCTGAACTTAAGCAGATGAAAGAAGAGCCAGCAGTAAAAAAAAAAATCATCATTTTAAAAAAGAAAGTCAAAGTGACAAGTGCCTAAATTGTTTTTCATATATTTAGAAGGAATAAAATAGTATATTTCCAGGTTTGTAGGCTACAGAAAATATTTATGTGACGTGAACTTTGCCAGCATATAACTGTCTTATTAATTTAAGACAATTTAAATTTTTACAATGATGCTGGCATGGATGTAAAATGCATTCAGCATTTTATGTCTTTGCTGAAATTGACAAAATAACCAGGGTTAAAATTATAATGTAAATGATACTATTCAAATTAACTTGAGGCTGTGCACATGCCACTGTCTGCTAAAAACGTTAAAGTGTAGTTTTTGCGGAGGCAACAATTTAATCTTTAATTTTTACAGGTGAAATAAACTTTTTTTTCCCCCTCTTTCAATTTAATCCCGCATCCACTTTACACCAGGACCTTCAAGCCATCACAAAATACCTGCTTTCCTGTCTGACAGCAGAAATGTGACAAGGTCGTAAAACGTGATGAAGAGCTTTTTCATTCCCGCAAGATCTTCTATTAAAGTGCAATTAAAAGTGTGTCATCGCGTCGCGGAAATGCCACCACAGAGGACAGGGGGAGACACAACAGGAGAGAGAGGACACAGTAAATAAAATTAATTATGCCAAATGCCCCGGCGCCCATCAATCACGGGGCAATAATGCCCATGTCAGGGTGTGCACCCACACGGCCATGTATGCTTTTCTCCCAGTGACAGACAACTAACAGCAATTAATTGTCATTTCATCTCTGCCCCCGTTTCCGTGTGTGCAGCTTCACATCACGCGGGATCTAAGTTCGTCTGACACGCGGGACTGTTCTGCCAGATGTTTGATATTTGAGGATTACACTTTGATTTTAGGAGGCACAAAGAAAACAACGTCAACGTATTTTTGAAGCCCTGACGTCGATGCCACAGTGTCCAACGGCGTGTGGCGTAAACAGTCAAAATTGTTCCCCTGTCTGCGGTGTGTTAATTAGAAACTGCACCGGCCCCGTAAGTTTTCCTGTTATTCGGAGAGAACCCGATCGTGGCGCAGGCCTTCTTTCTGCCGGTCCACCAAACGAATCAAACATGGGCCGAACACAGGCTCTGCTGCACTTTCCAAATCTATTTTGTCTGTTGGCTTTAAATAGGTTTTAGTGACCGTGATATTTTTCTCCTGGAAACAGTCGGATTTAAGGAGACCTGAAGGCATCGGTGACATCATGCACTTGTTTTTTTTTTTTTTTTACACTGCAGTAGAATATTCAGAGGTATGAAAATAAAAACCATGATATTAAAACTTGACACAAGCAGGAACAACCTTCGTCAACTGTCATCACCCATCTACAGATTGGTGTTTTTTGCTGAAATAGATGGAACACACAACACACATATTAAAAGTCAGTGGGGTCACACGCCACGGTTCCTATTTCAAAAGTCAGAATCGTTTGAAAAGAAAGTATTGTCTCCTGACCCACTGACTAGGTCCACAAGAAAGCCTTTTCTTTTTCTTAAAACAAGGCCTCTATTATCTGCAGTGAGGGGCCAAACACCCTTTTAATATTTTTCAGGTTATTATTTAATTGTCAGGAACTGCATTCAACTCTCAGAAAATAAAAGGCAACGTCAAAGTGCTGGGAGTTGACTGTGAAAGCCAAATGACAAAGCATTCAAAGGATTCTCTGACGGCTGCGTAAAATTATCACCACATAACCTGCGCCGGTGTTTATTATCACGTCCCTTAACACGGATTATTAACGGGGACGCAAAGTTTCAGTTTGTCGCCTCCATTCAAATCCACTCCCGACATCTTAGTTTAGTCGCAACCTGTGAGCAAAACTTTTTGTTGTCTCAGGAGCGAAGACTTCGGACAAAGACACGTTCTGTACGCACCGGCCCTCTGCGTCCACGGAACCAGGCTCCGGCAAATTATTACAGTCCAAATAAATTGTAAGGTCCCGTTAAAATAAAAGCCGAGTAAACGAAGCTGGATTTGGACTGTGCATATTTACACACAGGCGGAAAGATTTAGTTTGCACAGAAGAAACGGAAAAGATGAAAACAAACGCCTGAAAGAGGATTTTCAAACGTGGCGGACAGGGAGGTAAGTCCAGAAAAGACTCAAAGTTCACACGGAACACGGCCGGAGCGTGTCCCGCTGCACAATGGGAACTCTGGCGTTCCTCGTCCGACTTGGAAGGAGTTTCACAAACAACGTGCTGAGCAAAGTTGAACTTCGAGGGTTTTTTTTTTTTTTTTTTTACCTTTTGCTACGAGACAAAGTGTGTGATGCGTGTGTGAGCGCAGAGAGAGGAAAGAGCGAGGGAGATAAGCGGGGGAAAGGAAAAGTGTAGAGAATGCATCAACCTGTTCTCGGCTTTTCTGAAGAAGTCAACTTTCACGCCAGTGGTTGGACCATGTGGACAGCCCGCGTCTGCTCCTCAAAAGCCCGGCGCGTCCACTCTCTCGCGCTGACAAAGGGGACACAAACCGACGGGACGGAAAAAAAAAAAAAAGGTTCAAAACAAAAAAAAAATGTAAAGAAACTGAGAGGAGAGAGAGAGACAGAGAAAGCTAGGAGCTAAGACCGACAAAGCGTGCTCGTTAGTCCTTTCCTTTTCCCCTTTTGTGTGCGTCCTCTCTCCTCGGAGTGGCCCCTCTGGAGTGAAGTCGGAACAATACTGCCGCTAAAACTCTGACACTGTGCGCAAGTTGCCGCGGAGAAACTGCGCAGCTTCTCGTCTCGTTTTTGTGGCGTCCGCTTCCTCCGCTGTCGCTTCGAGAGGCTTTTTTTCGCCGCGTTTAACCTCTGCACCGGTCCTCACTTTTTGGCATCCCGTCTGTTGCTTCGCTCGTTCGCTGGAAATCAGGGCTGAATCACCAGGACTGTGTGTGTTTGTGTGTGTGTGTGTGGACGAGTGTGGAGTGTGTGTTGCGGGGGGACAGTTCGCTGCGCTACCGTAATGCCTCTAAAGCAGGTGCGCGTTTTCATCGCTGCCCTATCCTCACACAGCCGCGGCGCACAATAGGAAAACAGCAGCCGGTGAGAGTTGTCTCTCTCTCTCTCTCTCTCTCTCTCTCTCCCTCCCAGTGTGTGTGTGTGTGTGTGTGTGTGTGTGTGTGTGTGTTTGTGTGTAGATGAGAGGAAGGCACTGATCTTTTGACCTCTCTTTGCATCCCGGCTGAGTTGTGCTATTGTGGAGCCAGAGAGGAACAGATGTTAGCCTGCACAGAGTTTGAGTTCCAAAACCGTCACAAACAAAGCGGGATCACCCAAACAGAAACGAGTCTACTTCTAAACACTTGGCATTTCTACACTTTTGCACTTTTCTGATACATTTGTACTCACTAGTAAATAACAAGGTAATGATTTAAAAAATGACCATTTAGGCTGGGCAACAAAGAAAAGTTTACAAGAAGCTTCCAAACCTTTTCTTTACAGACAACATAACTTTTTTCTTTAAAGCGGCATCACAGTCTGTATTGATTTATGTCACAAAGATTTATGCAAAGCCAAGAAATGGGGTGTTCCACAAATAAAAAATAAGGGCAAAACCAGTTTAAGTGGGTTCACTGTTAGACACTTACCTTGCAAACAGACAGTTATATTGTGATTGGACAAATTTTACTGTCTGCCTAACTCACTGCGTCCTTTATGTATTTTGGAAGCTTGACAACTCCTTTTGCAGAGTTATTACCACTTTTTCCCCCGTGTGCCCACATTCATTTACTAATTGACAGCATAATCAGGGTTGAGATTACTGTCTCTGATGAAATTTTAAAATTACATCATACCTGTGCTGAAAAAAAATGTGAGAAAAAAAGAGTGCCATAATTCATAAGAAGATCTTGGAATAATTTTGCTTTGGCCATTAAACGAGATTCTGCCCTCCTGCCTTTTCTCTTATCGAAGCTTTTACCATTGGAAAATGATGGCAGTCCATCATAGCAGCACCCAACAATGGGCCGCACGTGCAGTAAATCACAACACATTCATTAGCGCGATCAATATCACTAAAAATGTGTGTGTGCAAATGTTTGGGTGTGTGTTTATGTGTGTATATGTGGGCACTCTGTATCTTCTTTTTACATACTCACCCCTCCTCTGAGCCTGACAAATTCTGCCAGGAACACTTTGTTATATGTCTCCAATAAATCTCGTGATAACTGACGGGTGCTAATGTGAGCAACTGAATGGTGATGAGTGATGCTTTTCCAAGAGGCTGTTATCATAAAGGTCCACTTTTAAGTTTGATCTACAAAAAATGTACAGTATTATTAAAGGAAAGTTTATACTTGAACCCCAGCAGATATATGGTAACCTTTTTTTTTTTTGTCATGGTAGCAACAAACAAAATGCAGCCTTTCACCAAAAATATGTGAGAAACACAGCAGAGAACAGAGACTGAATCATCCTTGTGCTTGTTGTTGTGTAACTATTGGCATTTTGACTAAAGATATCAATCACCACTGCCTGTTTGCAGAATCATGATTTGTTTGTTGTTTGTCTGTTTTGACTCATTGCTGCATGAAATCACAAGATTAACAGAACACAGGAAACTCTCTGTAGGAATCTGCACAGCCTGAATAAAGCCAAGCGAGGTCAGACTGAAGCAGGCCAAGCACATGTGAAAGCAGATCAAAACAGTAAAAGGAGGAAAAATGCTGCTTGGCCCTCTCACCCGTCTCCTGTTCCCATTTAGGAACCCTTCTCTCCCTGTTAATCAAGGGGAATAATTATCAAAGTGGACAGGTAATTAAATTAAAACATAAGTGGCTACATGAGCTGGGTTGGCTGTACTACAAGGTTTTCCCTTGCTTAATTAAAGAGAAATATGGGAGTGCTCACCCACAGTGTCACAGAGCTGGTAAAAATGAGGAAAAAAGCTCCTGCCACCAACTTGAATAATGCAATCTTATCTGTTTAACACAGGATTTTGGATTGATTAAAAAGGGGTGATGTTTGTGAGGAGAACACATCTCCACTGCTCATTCGTGATGCCATCAGTTCCACAGACTGTGTTGTTTGTTTGCGTATGAGAGCAAAAGCATATGTGCGGCAGCGCGCACAGCGCTAGGGAGTGCAGAGTGTGTGGTAGACGCATTAAACAACTGCAAGCTTTAGCAGCCATCTGGGAATAATGTCGTAAAATAAAGCTACAATAAAATAAAACTTACTGCTGTTGATGTTTACAAACAACCCCCACAAAATCCCCACAATGCCTTGAGAGTCAAACCCAAATAGAGGCCTCAACACACACACACAAACACACACACATACAAATAAACAGACCCAGCGCAGGAATGCAATGCACAGACCAAATTATCCACAATTCCACAACATTCACAAACATGATCATAGCGCCCACACCCACTTTGGTGCACATATGAGTGTGCATATTTACAAATAAAGACAAAGTGGGAAGACTGCATAAACACACATAAACACACACACACAAACATACTAAGTGATTATGCAAAGACAACAGCAGACAGTGGCTCAGCAGCTCTGGGTCTATTATGACAATAAACAACTGAGTGCATCCACACTGTGGTGCAGCACTGTACCTGTGAACAGTGTGTGTGGGGTGTGTGTGCGCGGGTTCATGTTTCCTCAGTGCAGACAGTGGCAACTGCACAAGTCTCTGAATATACACTGATTGCTGGGAGGATCACAGCCAATCACCACCTGCTTTCTATTAGCCACTCATAAACATGTTTACTGTCACAGCTGCTCCGCACCAAGCAAGCACACACACACACACACGCACACACTGATGTGAACAGACAGAGAAGGAAATGAAAATGTGTTTATCACTACTCTCTTCTTGTCTTGGCCTTTAGCTGGAAGGGAATAATTAGGGAGCCCGGGCCAAGGCAGTGGAGTATGTGTTAACAAGCTGTTTTAACACACACTCACACACTTCTTCCCTTATACAGGGACAATGAGCGTGAGTGAGAGAGGATCTTCTTGTATTCCTCAGTGACTCATTTCATTTTAAAGCACATGCAACTCAACAGTCAACTCCAGGAACCGATTCAGCCTGAACCGTGCACAGTACAGTACAATGAGGTGTTGACAAAAAGTGAAAAACAATTTGTAAATGTTGTAATGTAAATGTTTACAAATGGCATTAAAGTAATTAGATTTCATTCCAACCACAATATGTGCAAAAATGAATAGTTTAGCACATAGCACATGACATGCTGCCATGTGGAGGAGTAAAGGGAAGGAAGGAACCTCTTGACTAATGCTAAAAAATGCAGTTTATTTGCATTTTAACTAGAGCAAAAGTGACAAGAGTGGAGGGAAAGAATAAGGGGAGTAGGGCGTGTTGGTTAAGGAACAGATGGGTCAACATTTTTATACTGTAAACAATGACATGAAACATTTTTAAACTTAAAAGTAAGTACATTAGCTTAAGTAGTTCAGTACAACTTTCAAATACTTGTACTGGAGATTTTCATTTTAACTCCACTACAGTTAAGAACAAACTTTTGCATTTTTACTCCATTTAGAATGGTCCAATGCAATGTCCACATATCAGATATAATAATCTTTCAGTACAATATATCACTGTATATAGGTCACAGAGACAATATTCCTGCAATATGAGTATTTTTACTTTTAATACATTAAACTACAATATGTAGCATGCATGAGCATGAGACTTGAATTTAATCCAATCTGTTCCACCCATTCCTCCCTCTCCTTGCTCCGATGTGCTCTGCCAGCGTTTTAGGTTGTAATTATTGAGAATGCCCTAAAACTTACTAATCAAGCAGAAAGAAGTAAAATTCTCCAAATGGTAAGAGTGTGCTGGGTTAGTCTGGGTAGTCTGGTAGTACCTCTTTACATTATCACATACGTTTTAAATCAGAATTCTAGTAAAAAAAACTGTCACATACAATACTACGGCTTTAAATACACCTATATACTTTAATAACTAATACATACCTAATACTGATACATACGAAGAGAAAAAAAGGCACTTTGAATCTAGGATTTAACCCTCAGTCACAAATGTATGTGTCACTTTTGACTCTGTACCAGCATGTAAAATGTTTGATTTGTTTCTGTTTTGTTGCTTTTGAGATGCAGATGAACTTTCATGCTTTTGTTTATTCGAGTCCACACTATTACTGAAACTGGTGACTCTTTTTCAACTTTAGAAAAACATCCCTAGATCAGTGCCACACCATATATCAAAGTAACGTCAATCCTGATCTCTTTTCGCTGGATCCCCATTAAATACAGAACAGTTTTTAAGATTTCTGTGGTTACTTGGTCTTTGTCTTACAATGTTACTGCCTAAATTTGAGGCTGCACTCTTGTGTGGCAAGCAGGTCTTCCGATTAGGTTTTGTTGGTTTCTCCTCACTCCTGACTGTAAACTAAAGGAAATCCTTTAGTTTTTGAGTTGTGGCCCTGGTAATACCTTAAGCTGAAGACACATCATATCTGACTTATGTTATAGCTATTTGATATGTCTTTATTTGCTTCATCTTATTTTAAGTGTTTTTCTTCTGAAGTAATTTATCATGTTTGAAAGGTGCTAAAATCTTCCTTTGGATCATCACCACCGCTTAGAACCATTATGAATTAATGGTTGTTCATACTTTTGTACAATCAACCAAACTTTTAAAAGTAAAACTAGAGATTATTATGTCTAACACTGGGCTAAAATGACCACACTGTACTCATTAGTTTTGTCTATAGCAGCAATACCCATACAACGGTGAGTACATCCGTGCTGGTGCTTCATTGACGCAAAGTGGCTCAAGCTGGACGTGTGATTTTTCTTGGTCTGTGACACAGACTCCATGTTGCTACATGCAGATTGACATGACAGAACTGTGCCAGTCTTTATGCCTGTCTGTCCGTTTAGATCTAATTTAATACGAGACATTTAGATTCTATTCTAAATTCTATCCCATCACCTCCTTAATGTGGGACAAACAAACATACTATCGAAAAGACACACAAACATACACACATGCATTTGCGGAGCCTTCCAGTCCCTCCCTCGGTGCGATCTTGTATCAAAGCAAACAAATGACATGCTGTCTTCTCCTCTCTCCCCCCACTGTCTTTTTTGATGTGTGCTTGTGTAAAATGACACGCCGTATCTTTCCAGCTGACATTATCACTCGCCGGTGCGCTCACATCTTCCGGCCGCACGCCTTTCCCACAGGACTCCCTACAGCAGGGGTCTTTGTCTCCGAAAGCATCGCACACACAGACGCAGACACACACAGAAAGATGTGGAAAAGCCTCTGTGATTTTACCTCTGTATTATGTGCTGCCAGTGACTGGTTCAAGGAACGACAGAGGGAGGGATGGAGAGGAAGGATAGGATAGGACTGGCTTTCTTTAGTCACTTTAGTGATGTGTGTGTTTTGTGATGTGCGGCCTTCGTCGGCTGTACGGGAGCTTTTTAATGCGGCAGAAAGAGATGTAACCCGGAGAGCTGTCACATTAGTGTGGCCATCAGCGTTAAGCTGACACATGTAACAGCCCTGATACAATAACCAGACCAAGACTCTATCATGCATGTAGTGATAGGGTGATAGATGGCAGGAGAACCTGTTTATTTTTACAGGAACAAATGAGAAAATAGGAAGAATGTAAAAAAAAAAAAATACAATGATAAACGACAGCAGAAATCTAATACGCTTGAACTGTTTTTGCAAAGAAGAGTTTAATCAGTATGTGAGGGAGATGAATTACTAAGGGCAACAGAAAATTTAAAATATCAAAGTGGAAAGAATGAAATAAAAAATTTATAAGTATTAAATGGTAATAATAATGGTGATAAGTACGACTAGGTCAATGAAGCTACAAAAGCCACATAAATCTCGGCTCTGGCTTTAGAACTTCTCGCTCTTTGATAACACTATACCATTCAGTGAAAGCTCTATTACGTTTTTGACATTGAAATTACATACATTTTCTTTCATTTTTTGCAAACAAGCCACCTCTTCCATCAATCATTCAAGAATGCATTTTTTTTTTGTCCTCTTGTACTATCGAAAGCTCTTTTCAGTTAATGGCGAGTTCACTCACCTGAGCTGAATTAAATAAAAACATTTAATGTCCTGTAGTTTTCACAACCTTGGAGGCTTCACACCATTGAATGCAACATGCTTTTTTTTTAAATTTCATATACGTTTTAATCTGAAATTCACTATAACCGGTTATTGACAATTACCTGATCTGTTTGTGTATTGGAACTGTGGTTGTGAAAGGTTCAATGATTTCTTTTCAAATACACATCTCGGTTCCTCATCTCCACTGGCCAGATTAACACACAAAAACAAGAAGTAATGTCAGCGGTTTCAGTAAGTAAGGATGCGGTGGGGGATTGTTTGTGAATAAAAGTCACTTTGTTTTGTGAGAGTGTCCTTGTAATTTACTGTAACATACTGATGAAAAACACATATAGTACCGCAGATGGACAGAATCACAAATTTCTTTAGCATTTATTTATTCCGCTTTTATTTCTGCTTGTATCTGAAGCATAAATGTAATAGAATCTGAATTGTAATTACAGACTTGCTTTGGATTAATTAAAAAAACTCGCTGATTTATTTCTTTATTTAAAGGTAATGCGTTTTTATGACAAAGTAAATCTAAAAACGTGTTCAAACGTATTCACAAAGTTATCAACAAGAACATTTGCATCTATGAAAGGCCAAATTTCCAGCATATAAGCATTTTAACAATTAACACTACACATCCAACAGCGTGTTTAAGACGCACACTATATTCTGAGTCTTACAGGTAACTGTGTGTGTGTGTGTGAACTGCAAAGAGAGAGAGCAAGAGAGACAGTGAAGGGCACCAGAGGTCGTCAAATTGCCACTGTGCTTTTTTGTCCTGTCAAACGCTCGTGTGAGCCAGTCTTGAGTGAATTTCAATAATCATCCCAAAAGACTTTTCTTCTCGGGCCACATTCTGCTAAATGCACCTCTCTCCTTCTAATTCCCCTTCACAATACGTCTGGCTCAAGCTACTCATCATGTCATTGGTCCCTTTTCTATTCCCCTGTGTTTGATTCTGACAAATACATGGATTATCGGCCAGGGGGATTTTAAAATATATGGCTAATGTGAGCTTTCATGCCTTTGCTTTAATCTGCTGAGTATTTAAAACCAATCTTAAGGACGGCAGAAAACGCAGAGGTCAGGCTTTTTCTGTGCCTGGAGTCGGAGAAAGGAGAGGGAGCGATATTGGTAGAAGCAGATGTAGTGAAAATGGTGAAGTGAAAAAATGGAAGTAAGAGAAAGACAATAATTTCCCGTCTATTTAAATTCTAACCAGGATTAACTGTGGAATCGCAGGTATCAGACCTCATCTGGAAGCAAGGCTAAAGACAACTCCCTCAAAGAAAGTTGGTCTCCTCACTGTAGTTAGTGTGTGATGGAAATAAAGGGAAAAGAATGATTCTGGGGTTCGGGTGCTTTTTCACTTACCATATGCACCGCTATCCCATGGAAATTGGACCTAAAATGACAACTACTTTCACTCTCTGTTTAATGGGGCAATGAGACAGTATGGTGAGGAATGAAAGCTCTGTCCCGTTGCTCTGCTGCAAGAGTGACATTTACTCATTTACAATTCAGACAGTTCCGACTCCTTATTACTGTCTTTCTCAAACCTCACCTTCAATTTTTCACTTGTTTCTGTTCTTCTTTCGTCCTTTTGTCTCCAGTCCTCTGTTTGCTCTTTCGTCTTGTCATTTTGTGTACATATGAAAGGCAGACAGGGCCTTTGGCAGCCACTCAAACAGGACTGACTCTGTGTCTGTGTTTGTGCATGTCAGGCTAAAGAGCAGAGACTGATTTGCAGTATTACAGCTTTAAACAGCATCAAGCGAAACACAGACCTTTTTTATGACTGTAATATGAGGTACTTAACATATCACTGCCACAAAGTGGAACAGACGTTTGGTCGAGAAAGTTGCAGATGCAGACTTGCATGTATGTGTTGCTGAGTAGAGGTGGTAGTACAGATGTACTGTATGTAGAAGCCGAGTGAAGTTTTTATGGTACAGATTCATGCACTTCACCCAGGATAGTAAAGTAGGCCAAGGCTGATATCATCTGATACACTTGTTTGCTCGCCAACCATACAATCACAGTCCTTCTCTGCTGAGGAAGCATTCAAACTGCTATTTGAACATCAATGCAGCATGCAAATAACATTCACCACCCCTTTTCACATCAGATAAGATAACCCGCAATGCCTCGTCTGGCAGCGCAGTGATGTGTTTTGCATCCTAAGGCTACGCCGCTGTTACAAAACACCATAAATGAGACCTCTCAGCAAAGTTCCCTTGGAAAAACTGAAGAAGAGAAAGACATTAGTGAGAGCGTGTGTGAGAGTGTGTGTGTGTACAACGCGTCAGCGTGCATGTATGCATTTAAGCATGTTAGTATGTGTGTGTGTGTGTAAGCACACAGCGACTTAATGGTAAGAGAGAGGGAGATGGAGAGAGGATTAGATGGGAGTGGAGGGGTGAGGTGGCCCTTTAATTTGGAAAGTTTGATGTGAATGACGCACATCTGGCTCCCCAAGATGATGGATTCTGCTACACATGCAATATGGGAAAGTGATCCATCCTACTTTTTTTCTTCTATCTTCTCCCTCCTCCTGCATCCACAAGCCCTTACCTCAGCCTTGCCACATCATAAACACAGCACTACTTTTTTCCCCACTTTCCTGTCACTCACACCACTTCCTACTTCCTGCTTCCCTGACTCCTTCTGTTAGTCTGAGGACAACGTGCTGCGACACAACCTCTCTTCTGACACGCAGCAGAAGAGTGTCCGGCTGATACTTGACACATTTAACTTTATTATTTGTGTTACTCAATAGTAGAAGTTTTCCTGGGTTCACTGCTGTAGAATTTTTCGTGAACAGGTTTATTGTCTGCAAGGTCTCTAGATGAAGCATTCATTATCATTGTTCACTGCATGCCAGTTGTAGGATGGAGGAGTAGCAGGTGGGTGCAGGTGTCTTGGCTTGTTAAGCTGATTGTTTCAGATGATGAGGCAAGTTTTTCTTTTCATATGTGTGAGTGCAGGTGTGTGTGATAAAATGAAGAGTCGTCGTTTGCACCAGCCTGGTCCTGCTTGTGCTTATTAAGGAATAACATCCTGCAGGTCACAATCCTGACAGAATCACAAATCTCTCCCAGGGGAGGTATACCTACGTAAGTGTTTTATCTAGGCTGATTGCGATGTAATTTCACTTTATAAACATGTTGATGGTGGCCCGTGTGCTGGTAATTGCTATGCATGGCGATTTACTTCATTATAGCTATTGTTATCAGTTAAGTAAAGCAAACTCACATGCATTTCACAAGGGAGAGTAAACATGATTACACGTTCTGTGTTAGTGTGTGTGCATTCGTTTGTGTGTGTGTGCATGTGTGTTTGTGTGTGTGCACGTGTGTTTGTGATCGCGCGCAGACTATTGAGCAACCTTAACCTGTCACTTCTGTCACATCAGTGCAAGTGCTTGTTCCTCAGATGTTGTCTCAGATGATTATGTGATGTTAATACAAATGGTCACATGGATGTTTTGGAATTAGAAGCATGTAATACATACTTTGAAAACAGGGTGTTTGCATATGTGAGGTCATGTTCTGAGCTCTGCAATTATCTGTATTGTATAATTATACATTTTCATTTTATTTGGATTTGCTATTGCTGTGGTTTCAGACAAAGTGAATGAAGATTTGAAAGAGCAGGGAGGGTTTTCCCGTTTATTTGAGGTACTCAGACTGTAACGTTTCACTTTTAACTGATGTTACACAATAATTAACGTACGTTAATAAACCTATAATTAGTGAAGTAATTTTTAGTACCTCGCAATGGCGTATTAAGTTAGCTAGCTCTCCAAAAGAAAACAAGTTGTTGACGCCTTTTGTCCAGTATAATTTTCATCCTTAATTTTCAAGGCCACTATACGTGATATGTATTTATTGATCTGTATTATAATCTCACTAACTGCGGTTCAGTTAGACAGTAACAGAGTTACTTTCCTTCTCTTCTTTTGTGTGTTGACAGTCTTAAGGTATCAATGAAAATAGCATATGTCATGACAGGAGACCTATACAGCATGTACTTTAATCTAGCAAGAAATTTGCCAGCCCTCCTTTCAAGGTTCAACGGATGTCAACAGCTTTACACCCAGAAAAAAAACTCATTATTGATTTCACTTCCCAAAGTTTCCCGGCATCAACAATCTCATTCCCAGTGCAGATTTGTCCATGCATTACATGATACTCAATCATGCCATTAACCCCATCCACTTCACAGGTTGGCTGGCTGGTCAGCGACAGCAGACCTCACCAACACTTTCAGAGTTCTTTCAAGACTTCCGAGCTACTGTTACTCTGTTGTCTTTGGTATTCTCTCATTCAGTCAATTTTATTTTTATACAACATAAATAGATTAATTTCATTCAAAGTACTTTACAGATACCGGAGAAACTGGCAATAAGAAAGAAGAAAATATGCTTTCTCGATTTCTGCACCTTTTCACCTCTAACAGCAGTCCAAAAAATGCATAAAACTCCTAAGCTGTCTCATAAGTCTTCAATGCTGCTAAAAGCTGATAAAATAAAACATTTACTCCTGATGACGGATCACCTCCGTTGCAATCATTAGACATTTTGTCGCCAGATACTGATCTTGATCCTAAATCAATTGTTCACCATCTGTAACAATTTTTCCTGCAATGCTCAGAAATGACAGCTTCAACTTCAACCTGCAATCCATCTCAGCAGACACATTCTGACATATCATAATAATTATGTTGAACATAATTAATTTCAGATTGAATTATTATTGATTTAGTTCCAATTCAAAAGCACTGAATTTGTTTGTTTAATAAAAAATTTTAATTTGTTTTAAATAAACAATAAACTCAATTTTTATTTTAAAGAATAAATTTGACAGGACAGTCATGTTTTCTACACCAACAATCAAAAACAACACGCTTTGGAGGCAATGTACATAAAATTCAAAAAGCCAAACTGTACTGCTTCACACACTTCCTGGCTCAGTATCATCTGTATGAAAATTAAATAAAAAAATAAATAATAACAACAAAATTCATCTTATATGGCCTGATAGGAAAATCAGCGTGTGTTTCAACAATTGGCTTTCAAGGGACCAGTGTGCGTTAAAAGAACCGTGCTATAGCAGAGTGTGTACCTCACACTGACAGACGGACACAAACAATTTAAGTTTAATCTACTCTGATGAGTATAAACGATGTAGCCTTTATTTCATAGTTGATTCAGGAAATATGCAACAAAGGTTCCCAGTGAGACTCAAGCCAGGGAAGTTGTGGTTATATGGCAAGTGTTGTAACCATTCCACTACCAGGCACTCCCCCTTGTTTTGCTATTGACTGGCCTGTTGCAGGAATTGAAAGAACATTGTGCAAAAAATATTTCTGGACAATTGTTGCTAAAGAAAAACATTATTTTGTGTTGTCACAAGCAGTGTATTGTGACATTATGGGATTGGAAAAGGCATTCAACCTCCATAAAGTGTGTGCATACGAAAGTTCCAATCAATAGAGGTGCCATGACCTTCCAGCCCTTGGAGGGTTCTTCAGTCTTTGCCACAACATACAAATACCCACACAGATCTGCATGTGCAGCACACACTCACACATGCATGTGTATGTGGAGGCTGTGCTTAGGCGCTACAGGTGTATGAAAATGCATTACACGCACATAATTCATTGAAATATTTCTTCACAAATGCAGTCACGCTGGTGGGTGCAGTGCAGTAGTTTACACTAACAACACAATGCCTTGCAATGGTTCCCCCTTATTTTATTGATTAAATGTGATTGTTTTTTTTACACCAGTGAATCTTGGTTGATTCAGTCTGGCTTTTCAGATACCGGTCAACTGCAAATCCTCTTTGTGCAAAAAGACTAAACAAATATCTCAAATCAAATCTAAATTAATTACAAGTATAAGCCAGTAAATAATTGACAGTGTAAGTATTCAACTCCTTCAGCGCTGAGTGTGGGTGCACAGGTTTCACTCAGTTGCGGTTCATCTGCAGATTGTATCAGGATTTCCTCCAGTATTTTTCAATATTTTGCAGCCTGCATTTTACCATCTACCTTGATAAGCCTCACAGGGACTGCTGCACAAAAATCACAATGCCACCACCAAGTTACATGAGTTAGGAGTTTGTGAGGATGTGCAGGGTCTGGTTTCCTACAGACACTCAGTAGCATCTAGTCCCTCGACTTTTGCTTTTCAATAACCTTTTCTCAGAATTGCATGAAGTGTTCTTTTGTCTTCATGGTGAAGATGTGGCCCGGATCGTGACTGACCAGTAACTTGACCTTACAGATACAGGTGTATTTATACCACAGCATTTGTAACACATTCACTGCAGGTCATCTCCATTTCACCGACTTGTGGTCTCTTAAACCAACTAGCTGAACCAATAAAGATTTAGGTGAACTGCTTTGAAGGGGCTGAACAGACATGCAATCAATTATTTTATGTCATTTGATTTTTTTTCTAAACTGATTCAGATAAATTTGTACAGATCTGTCTTCACTTCAACCTTAATTTATTACAGAAAGATTTTTATAAAAAGTGAAAATGAAACCTTTTTATAGGAAATATCAACACAAACTTATATTCATGGACAGGCACAGTACAGGGTGCTGCAAATCTGTAGAGGATGTTTCTCTAAAGCTTGGAGAGGTTTAAATTATGAATTTGTTATAACCAAGAAACAATCACCAAGGATCCACTCAAGATACCACATAATGAAGCATGCTGTGCTTTTTGTCTCTGGGATAGACAACGTTCTGAAAACATTTAGCCTTTCAGTTTGGAAAGCTCGCATAAAGTCCACAAAGCAGGAGAAAAAGATGAAAGACTGTGTCTGCGTATGTTAATATCAGTGAATAACTGTGTTCCATAGATTTTTGATTGATATGTAAAACACTGTGAGAAAGAGTGATTTACAATTGGTTTACATGGAGAATCTGATGTGACTGTTAAATGTTGCGGTATATTTGTTATTCAAAGAGAATTATATGTTTCTTTTCCACATTATAGGAATTACAATAAACTATAGAGATAAATATTGTAAAAATCCTTGAGGAGCAATTACTTAAGAAATCAAAAAGCATGCAAACCCACCTGAACTCCAATCAGTCAAAAAGCGGGAAAAAAGGACTGTATCTTTAATGGGCATGTTTTCCCTATGCTTCTTAATATTCCCATATTAAAAACCTTCAGCTTCTTCCATCTATCAGCTGGTGATTGACTAGCACTGACTCGTGACCTTCAGAAGACACTAAGACTGAAACAATTACTAGATTAACTGACGAGCATGACATCATCTAAAGTACAACAATCAAGCAAAAATGCCAATCACTCTTACATTCTATTTTTTTCTCTATGGTTTTTCAGATGCTTAACTTTACAAGTGTCTATATTGACCTGGCATCCCACATTTTCTTTCTATTAAAAATCTAAAAATGAAACTTGAACATGTATTTACTTGTGCAATATTGGCTTCGAATTCATCAGTCCACTAATGACTAAAAACACAATACCCCCATTGACATCTTTTGAGAGTATGGTTTTTATATTTTTATAAATGATTTTCCATCATGTCTACCGTAACCCCTTGCATCTCTCTCCTCGTCTTGGCCCAGAGAACTTGCCACTGAAAAGATTGTGTGATGTCAATCTATAGACGCCTGGCCTTGAAGTCAGTGTCCATTTGGCACTGTGTCCACACTGATGGATTTGTAAACATTCAGACCAACATGTCCACGTACATCTCTACACACAATTTCTCTCTTTCACACGGGCTCACTCCTACACCTGTGTCCAGATGATTATGGAGCCATAAGGTGCCCTCTGACTCCATCAGCACAAAGGTAATCCTGTCGTTTTAGAGAAGAATCACCAGGCCTTTTTCTGCTTTCTTACTCAAACATAATTCTCCCCATTTGGCATTTTGACATCATATCTCCAGTCTCCTCCTATGTCACCCCAACCACAGTTTTCTTTCTCTCCATCTGGCCAAAAACATGGTCACAATAACTTGATTTTATTTTTCTCACTCGCTCCAATGCACAACATTCAACCCTTACCTCCCCATTCTCTTTTTAATGTCTTTTTTGTCTCCTCTGCCTTTCTTCTTTTTTTTTTCCTGACTTCCAAGGTCAGACAGGACAAACAATGCCACTGGTGTCTGTCTGAATGTGGCTCACTACCCACCAACACTGCCATGGTTGCCTTGGAAACGAACTAACCATTAATTTTCAATTAAAGCAGACAAAGAGATGACAGCTCAGGGTCCATGGAAGATGTCAAGAAGCAGTATTAATATACGACAAGTGAGCATAATTGTGTGTCCATTTTCCTCAGCTCTCATCTATGCTATCAGTGAAATGTGAAAGCGGCAGATAATTTGAGGGTGTAGGAGACGCTGGCCACTGTTTTCTTTTAACCAAGATGCCTCTGATGTATCTCTCTGAGAAATATGGCATTCATCATTACCTTTATGACTATTTTGTCAGGGATGTTATTATTTTCATTATCACTCTATCACAAAGATGTTATTTTACTTGTTTGATTCAAATGCTGACTTGCACACACACACACACACCTGTACAGGGTATGCGGTGTGAGGACACAGCACTGACTATATTCCGTAGGTTGTTATTTCATTTCCATTATCCGGCCCTTATTGTAAGACCTCCAACTCATGCAAATGTTTCTTTGTGCGGTTTGTAGTACCAAGATCATACATGTTAACGCACAGGCACAAGTTCCCACACAAACACTTACTGATGAACAAATGCAAACACATGCAAGGCCAATGCATGCCATGAACTTCACAGAGAGTGGAGCCTTGGAAAGTACTGAGAAAAACATGCACAACAATAAATGTTCAACCTTACAAGATCTGGGAAAATATTTTACCAACAATAAATTTAGTGAGGCAGAGAAAGCTACTGTAGCCGTGCAGGTGAAGAAAGAGTTCCGGGAAACAAACCACAAAATAAAAAAAAAGAAGCTATCCAGATATACAGTAAAGAGAAGTGCAGTCGGGACAAAATGAGAGACATCAAGATTTCAGAGAAAATCTTAATAAACGACCCGGGGGGGAAGTGTTATATCAGATTTTACACAGGTAGGTAACTCACACCGAAGTGTGCACACTTCACACTGAAACCTACAGTGACTACTGGCTCTACCTGAATACAGGCCTGCAGGGTTTCACACACAAAACCACAAACACATGCTTGTGAAACAAACTGTACAATGTCTGACCCCACAGTGGCACAGATTTACACACACAGTGTGTGTGTGTGTGTGTGTGTGTGTGTGTGTGTGTGTGTGTGTGTGTGTGTGTGTGTGTGTGTGTGTGTGTGTGAGGGTACAAACAAGTTACGGAGGAAACGTGTCTGCCACAACACAGTTGAGCAATCAGTCATATGCCAAGTCAGATAAGGCTCTCTCAAACATACTGTCAAGTGAAACAGTGTGTAATGGAGAATTGTTAGTCTGTGTGTGGGTGCGTGTTTATGTGTGTGCGTGTGTCCGTGTGCCTGCGTGCATGTGTGTGCTTGATGTGTGGGTAATTACACCTACGTCAGGAACGTATGGTTAGAGATAAGGTGAAAACAAAAGTCTGCTGACAGGAGAAGAAAATGATACACGAAGAGAAATGAAGTTGTCTCTTTGGCCGGATCTCTGCGTGAACTAATCTTGTTTTTCTCCAACGATCCCTCTCTCCCTCACTCACCATCTCCTCTCACCCCTTTCTGTCCTGCCATTTACCAAACACCTCTTTTATCCTCACTCACCCCCAATCTCTCCCCCCTCGTTCTCTCCCTCTCTGCTCACTGCTGAGTGTGCCCCTTAAATCACAGTCCCTAAACTGCCCCATAAAAGATGGCAGGTTCTCCCCCTGCCTTCCCCCTCTTCTCACCCACTCCTCCCCTCTGTCTCCACACATTACTGCTTTAATTAAGGTAATTACTTTCAGAGTAGTACTAATCGGATCCTCTTCTCTCCTGGCGCACATGCAAAATCACACACACACACATACACGCGTGCACAAGCAAGCATGCAATTTACTCATACACACTTTCCTCTCTTGGCACTGTCAATACACTTCCACAGCCAGCGATGTTTGTGTAAAGTGAACCCTGACCTAGTTTTAAAGTCCATAGCTAATGACAAAAGTCCAAAAAGATGCTTGGCTCAACACCTGTGAAATGGAGAAACACGTCCATCATAAACTGTTCAGCAGAAATACCAACCTGCAGGTCTGCTGATCAACTGCTCTTCTTCTTTAATATGATGAATAATTAAACATCTATTAGCTCACTTGAACTGTACATGTCTAATTAAACCTGTCCTGGACCATTCCTTTAATATAATATTATTTGACTTGGACGCTTTATGAGCTCTACTTTCCCTCTTTATTTCTTTTTAGCCATCTAGCATTGTAACTGCTACAGTGTTACAACCAATTTTATGTTTGAATCGTTTTTGACTTTAGCACGTGGAACCAGCTAAAATGTGGCAATGTAATCACGGAGAACAAAAACACTGAATCAAAATGCTGATCATTCTGACAAAAAATAGCACTCATTTGAAAAAGAGTGATTGTGTCACTCATCAGAAGACCCTGTTTGATAACAGCTGTTTTGACATCTTTATAAAAGAGAGAAATAAGAAGTCAGATTCTAAAATAATCGTACCTGTGTTCACTCCTGAGTCAACAACAAAAAAGAAACACTATTTTTTAAATTTTGATTCTGATGTTTGATTTATGACGTAGCAGTGAGCAGAGCAAGATCAGCAAAAGCATTTGCTGTCCATGAATGACAAAGAAGAACTGAGATGAATGCAATTCCAAACAGGTATGTATGTACAAGTGGCTGCTTAGTTTAATTGACACATGCTGATGTACAAGTTGTCTGTCACAGGAGACTCTGAAGTCCTCTCCTTCTGCCACCAACCCCCTCCATCGCTTCCCCCCAAAGGCACCTTGACTGATAATGAGGGAGGGAATGCAGGTGCATCTCAGGCTCAGAGGGGTTTCAATTAACGCCCTGCAGATTAATAAAGAGTATTAAGGTATACAATGTTTATGTGTGCGTGTGCACATGTGTATGTGTGTCCACATGTGGCGAAAAGACCCCTGTCGCCGCACGTGACGGAGAGAATGGAAAGGGAAAATGGCCGTGAAAAAGCAGTGGAAGACTATTGAGTGAAAGACCCTAGGAGCACAGCTGTGATTGGGTGTTTGACCAAAGATTTTTAATTGGTCATCTGCTTTGCGTCATCAAGGTATAATTATCAACAGGAAATTGCTGGGGTCGTTTTAACACTATGTGCACAAAGACAAGACTGTTCTTTAAAAGAAAAAAACTATCTGTAAAAATAGATTTAAATCATTAAATCAAATGCAATTTTGTTAGCATACCGTAATTAGACTGTTGACTAAGCAGTATCAAAAAACTATTAAGTTACTTTTCATTGAAGCCAAACAACAACAAATGCAATGCATTTGTCAGGTCAGTGCTGACAGCTATTTTTTTTAATGCATCAGTAGAACTGTTGTTCTATATTTGAGATCAGTTTTACAAAATGTAGTGATGGACAATCACATTGAGCTGTTAACTGTTAGAAGAAACGCAGGTGTTACAGTATGATATAAAACTTGTATGTGTCTAACTCCTATCAGTTACCTGTTGCACTGAAATCTAAAAAGCAGGATATGCACATACTATAAGATCAGATCGGTGTTCCTCAAAACAATGGAAAAGACTGAGTGATAAAAACAATGTATATCTAGTGTTAATTCACACTTGTAATAGGAAATAGATTTATCAAAACTGAACATTTCAAGCAGTAGAACTTTAATTCCTTATTATTTAATCATGTTTGATGAAACTGAAAATGTGTGTGTATTGACAAAAGCGACTATCTTATTTTCACTTAGTTATATGTTGGTGTTCTGAACTATATACAATCAAGAGTTTGGTGTTAAAAGGATCTAAAAATCACATTTTAAATTTTTACAGTAAGGTGAATTTACACACCTCATGTATACACACACGCACACACACCACTTTTTCTTCCATCTCTCTCTCCCCCTCTTTCTCTCTCGCTCTCTTTCTCCCTCTCTCTCTCTCTATACAGTGCCACAAAGGAATGCACCTACAGCTATGCCTAACTACTGTATATTAACCTTTGCATTTTCAATATATGACTTGTTAAAAGTTGAGACGCCCTATCTTTCCAGCACTTTCACAATCCCTGATTAGGTTTATGGTGTTTGCAACAACAGTCTTAAAGTTTTCATTGATTCGCTGTTGGCCTAGACTGACTATTGACTGTCAAACCTGGAAGCTTTTGTTTCAGCCACGTAGCATGCCCTGAATATCTCGAAGAAGCAGAATAAATATTTACACTAGCAAGCACAGGAGGTATGTTGTTTTTGGTAGATGAGAAGGAATTTGTTGTATTTACTGTATGTGCCTGGGTGTGAGCTTTTTTATGTGTGTGCAATTCAGAAAAACTGTACACAATGTGCAGGCCTGCAGATTTGAAAGGCTGATAACACCTGACGTGTGTGTTGTGTGCGTGAGAAGAACGTGTCTACATATGACTGTGGCATGTCCTAACTTTGATTTATGATGTAGTGTATTTTTTGCACTGCTATATGTCTTTGAGTGAGTGTTTAGGGGTGAAAAGGACGCTTTCAGGTGCCCCGCGGCCCAGCTATGTATGTGAAAACAAAGTCCCAGGTCCCTGAAACAAGCAGCTGCAAGAATGATTGAGTGACACAAGACTCCACCCTGATGCATTTTACACAGGCAAACATAGGAATAAGGAATGTATAATGGATCACTTAAACACATACAAATACTATATGGCATTTGAACTACTCAAGCTTCAAAGAGGATTAAAATAATAAAGTGCGATAAGGGTGCATGCAGAAACAGAAACTGTCAGTCAGTTAATCAGTCAGAGATCACATTAATGATCAAATGGGACCTATGCATGGGTTCAGATCATCAAAAACATAGAACAGCTGAAATTCCCATAAAAGAGGAAGTACAGAGTAATTGTGAGGAAAAAAATTAATGCGATGGCAGAAAAAAGCAACAGAAGATGTAACAACAAGGAGGACAAAGCATGACAGGCCAGAGTGTGGAGGAGAGAGAATCAATCAGTCTTCAAGGGCCTGTTGATTAGACATTCTACAGCCTTCTCCATCTTCGTTAGGCTTTAATTAATTCATAATACTGAAACAAATTACCTTTGCATGGATGAAAATTACACCTAAATGTGGCGTGGCAGTTTGGCATTTGGTGATTAAATTATCTCTGGAGATTGTGGGAGTTTGATAGAGCAGCGTTGTCTTGATGGAGTCGTGTAACATTATTAAGTTTGAAATAACAATCCTCTCATTTCCTATGTGGGGCCATTTGTAACAGAGAGGAAGCAAGATACAATGGAGAGAAGAGGAGAGGAGAGGAAGACAGAGGAGAGCAGAGGAGAAATTACAAACAGAAGACACTTTTTATGTGACTTTTTATGTGTATTATGGTATTTGGCCGTTATTCTGCTGTACGCAACTTTGCGATGAACTTTGTGAATAGGAGTTTTTTAAATCCACATTTCACCAAAGACTTATTATACAAAAAGGGCAGACAGTGCCCCATCAAACTCAAAATGTGTGTCTTTTATCATACCTACTTGATTGGCTTTGTTCACCAGACCACCAGTGTGAGGAATTTTATATAATGAAATATAATAATAAAATATAAATACAATAAGAACAGTTCCTTGTGACAATACAATAAAGCAGCCTTGGAGCAGAAAAGAAAGCACAAGAGCTCAGCTCTGAAGAATGATAACAGAGTTAAGGAATAGAATGGCCAGGAGTCTTTTCTTCTCCTTTTATAGGTTAGAGATTATGGTAAGCAGATAGCCACGCAGCTTTATCTTCGCCTGAGCCACTCTGTTGCTGCTCGAGTTGGAGGCTTAGAAGAAGAAATGCAACAGCTCCTGTTTAGGCTCATGCCATCTTTGTACAGGACTGGATGCAAAAAACAGGCAAAAATGTCGTGTCTATGCAATCAGGATGCTATATGCCCATTTCATAAGCAAAAAAACTAGTATACACATAATGAGGTTGTGTATGTGAAAAAGTAAATTAGAGCCAAGACTGTCCACCTAAGAGGAATGACAATCTTTTTAGCAAGTGCCCAGAAAAGGCATTTATCAGGACAATAACTATGCATCAGAAGGAGTCTATGATCATAGAAATGTCAACAGAAGTCAACAAAACTCAGATGACATGGGTGACAGTGCTTTAAGAAAAAAGGCCAAATAGTGATGAGGTAAGAGTAGACAAATGGGACAAAAAAATAGAGACAGTAAGTAATTGTTTTAACCCAAACCACAATCCTTCCATGAAGCACATATCTATGGCTCATAATAACCACTGACAACATCCATTGGACACTGTGATACATTCAAAGTGGTTGAAGACATCAAACGTTCATGTACAGTTTGCGGTGATATTACAGGGTCATTCGGCCTGGACTGAGGGAAGTCTGAGTGGATGGGTGAAGGCACCAAAACAACAGGCGTCAGACAACAAGGGAGAGCACAGTTCATTGCTTACGCAGAAGCAGTTAGTTAAAGATTACACTCAACAATCTTTTTCCAAAAAGTTTTTTGTGCTTAAACCTGACCAAACATAAATCTTCGTGTCTTTTTGTCTTGAATATGCGCTGAATGAATCACTTCAGACTCTAAGACTGCGCGAAATTAATTGGTACTTTAAAGGTTATGCTTCTACTTTTATACTTGGCTTAACGGGAAGGTGGAACTAAAATTTACCAACTGATCACTACGTTAAAGTTGGGTAAATCACACTACAGCACACAAACATAAACCTGAGCCATTTCTTTACATACTGCGTATGTGTGCATGAACATACTGTATGTGTGTGTGTCTTTGTGCACAATGTCTTGTTTGCTCTCTCACTAAAGGCACTGTAGAGGAAAACCTCCTCCGCAGGCAATAGGAGCCTCCGTGGCAATTATCCTGCCCTGAACCTGCGATCTCCTCTCTTTTCTCCCTCTCTCCTCCCTGTCTCCCATCATCCTCAGCTCCTCTAATAGGCCCTCTCTCAGGATGATGAGAGGACATGCTCTCCTCTGATGGCAACGCAGCACAGCTCACAATGCTCTGTGTCAGGGCAAGATTAAGACAGGGCAGAGGGAAAAACATTCCCATCAGACGTGGAGGGCTCTGCGTGTGTTTGTGTGTGTGTGTGTGTGTGCACTGACAGGTATTAGAGTATCAGGTATTGTTGCTTCCTCAAAGGGAACATGCCAAACACGGGGGTGAGATACTAATAAACACAGACATGAATACAAGCCTCTTTACTACAAAGTGTGCACGCACACACAGGAAGGATAAGCAGAGGAAGCAAGACAACGCAGACGAGAGGGAAAGAGAGACATAGAAAAAGGGAGAGAAGGAGCGAGAGAGACGTATAAACTGTCAACACTGTCACGGAAAATGGCCCTCAAATTAAGCCGAGCGTGTGGTTCTACAAGGGACTCTGGGAAATTGCCTTTCATCGCTTCCCAAACAATGGGCCATCTGACAGCGTTGCGTATGATAACACATACATACACATCCATGCACACGCGTCTGACAGTGCTATCCCTGATAACTCAGCCAGCCGCTATTTACATTATTCCTCCACCGAGCCTCCCTCTCTCGCACCCTCCCTCTGTCTTCTTCAGCGACTTTTACTGTCCTCGGCAGCCGCGCGCTTTCATGTGGTTAATATCATGCAAAATAACAGCTTCTTATTTTCCTGGTGCCCCCCACCCACCCCTCCGCATCCCATCTTTAATGGGGGCTAAGCGCTGTAAGCTGGCTGAGCGCGAGGGCCTCTTATACACACACTACTGTGGTTATCTCCCCTCTCTGTTTATCATTGTTATTATTATTAATGCTCCGCTGTAACTGCAGAGCCCAAGACAAGAGCACAGGATAGAGGAGGGAAAGAGAGAAGGATGAAGAGGAGGACAGAGAAAAGACGGGGCGGCAGAGGGTGAAATCCTTCATGTGATGTGATGCTTGTTAAATAAACTGCTATTTACCGCCACGACAGAGAGATTATTTACAAACTACGGCGTTATGCGGCGCCCCCGTGCTGGCTCCTTCATCCTTCGCTTTTCCGTGGTTTCCCAGCCATCTGTTTGATGCGCCGTGAAGGCCCTGCTGCTCGGACGATTATGACAGCGTGACAGTGTAATGAAATGCTCTTCTGCTGCTGTCTAAGGATGATAGAGGCCTGCAACATGTTGTTATCTGCAGGGATTTGTAATGCAGTGAAGTTAGGAGTAATGAGTGATGTGCTCATCACAGCCAATAAGCCGCTGTAAACTGTAATCCCATATATAGATTCCATAGAGAAATCCACCTCTTGATGCAGTGCTCTTAAATTTTCAATAGAGCGGCAATGCTCAGTTAGTCTGTTGTCCAGACACAAAGCTCAGTGTGGGCTTTTCAAGTTTTTAAAAGACGTTTAATGGCATATACTGTATAAACAAGTTAGCCGTTAAACAATCTTAGAAGGGTGACTGGGTAAACTGCCAGCTTGACACAAAAGAAAGTATTTCTCTGCTCTATTGAGTGAATGTAAATCAAAGGTGTTCCTCAGAGCAATTTAAGTGGAAATTCAGTTTAAAAGAGCTCCAGAGCTTTGTTATCTGGAAGTGGATGTTTTTGCTTGTTTTTCTTTTAATCGTGTTTATTGCATTTTTTAACACTACTGAACCTTTTCTAAAGCTTTTACAATGTATGATGACCCTGCCTTTACACACACACAAACACACACACACACAGGAAATTGAGTAGGTTGCTGTTGTTGTGGTCTTAGCGGCGCAAATTCCAGTATGTGTTGTATGCATTTTTGTATGTATAACCTTCATTCATTTCAGTAAGGGAGCTGTGTTTTGTGGTGCAGTGCGTTGGTTTTCTGAGTATGGCCTCACTTTACTCAACATTATGTTACAAACCATAAAATTGCTTTTCTGTGTTAAAAAAAACACAAGGACGTGTTAATGGCAACACCTGAGCAGTATTCTCTGTTATATTAAAACCTAAAATAATTGATCAAAGAGCAAGAAGAGAAACACAGCACTGATCCAAGGATCTGAAAGTTTATAAAAGGTTTACTTGATAAGATCACTACAATTTGTCAATCAGTCTAAAAATCATTGTCCCTGCTGCGTCTTTCAAATAACTGAAAACACCCCCAGACAGCACTGCTTCTCTAACTGTTTAAGGTGACAATGACAGTGACCTCTTTTGACATCTTTTGAACATTTTGATTATACCGCTGTAATCACTGATGTATGATGAAGGTAAAACCGTAAGGAATGTTTTTAAAGCTTTGTGTGCAGCTTTTGTTTTGCTGATGCACATATTATTCTGTAAAAGCAAAAGTTCCTATTGTAAGAGAGATTATGAGACACTCACACTGGAGCTTTAAGCGTTTTATTTATTTATTTATTTTTGTGCATTAATATCCATAAGGACAAGGGGTGGGTGTCATAAGACCTCACTTAATATTCATCTTCCCTTTCACTGACATCCTTCCATCTATTTAAAGGACAGAGAGCTTCCACTGAGATGTTTCTGTTTGAAAACTGGGCTCCTCACAATACTGTATTTGCCCCCTCCCTCCAACCGCCTGCATTCCCTTAGATGTCCTTTATACAGGATGTGTGTGTGCTGTGTATGTGTGCATGTGTGTATTACGTAGAAAAAGAGAACAATACAGCCTCAAGGGCCTTTTCTTGACACTACAGGGGCTGAAATGAAGAGAGTGAAGGAAAGGCTGGAAGGGAGTAAAGGGCACAACGAAAAAACTAGGTGATTGGATAATGCTGACAGTTTTATGTGACCCCCTGGGTCTGTGTGGTACATACACACACGTGTTCATGTATACACACATAATATAAGCAAGACACACACCACACAACAGTGTCATATGTGATTCAAAGTACTCAGAAATGTCATTTTGTTCAAAAGTTTGTCCGTGTAATATGAATGCTACATTAACAGGAATATTCATACAGCCAGTGGCTTGTAACATACACCTTGCATGTAACCTGACCCTCAAGGGGAAGGGTGAAAGGAGAGAAGTCTGATCCCAACATCACTACACCTGAATCTATTTAAAAGACACACACACAATGGCTTATTATCTTATGCGTGTGTCAGCGTGGTTTTATGAGCTCCATGGAGGTCATATTCAGAGTACTGAAAGGAAAGCCTGAAGCAGACGGGTGTATACTTCTTTACAATTCTTTGCGCTCCCCTCCCCTCCATCCCCCCCTCCCCCGCTGAGTCTATTAAAAACCTGCAAGTTTATCAGACCTAATGTAGCCTTAGCATATACAGCTTTTGCCTGTAACACACTCTTTTTTCCCTATCTCTACCACTCACTGTGCATAAACCTCACTAATACTATCTCTGCCATTCACAGCGGATGGGCCCCGCTAACGATGCTAATTAGCAAGCGAATACAATGCACGCTTCATCTCCCCTCCCACCTGTCAGAAGTACATGCGGCACAGCCTCAAAAACCAGAGAAAATAACTTCCCTCTTTTTTCTCCTCCTCCTCCTCCTCCTCCTCCTCCTTACCATCCTCTCTTCTGTCTGTGCGTTAGCGCTGTTTTATGTTTTGTTTGGCTGTGAAAACTCCAGGAGAAACTTTGTTACCTGTGCTTGTGTGTGTGTGTGTGTGTGTGTGTGTGTGTGTGTGTGTGTGCGTGTGCGTGCTCCCTTCAGTGCCATTTTGTTTGATAAGAAAATGGGAGGAGGGTGAGGAGGGTAGAGGAGAGACACAAGAGAGACCAAACAAAACAGGGACATGACAGACATGAGGAGAGGGGAATCGGAGAATATAAAAAGATCCCCTACTGTTTACAGTTGTAACCTCTGTTCTCTGCCTCACTTTGACAGAGGATGGGAAGATTTACTGTAGAAGACAGGAGGGAGACATGGAGAGAGCAAGAAAGGTAGAAACTGCCGGCCACGTAGACCCTACACCACACCTGTGTAACCACCTTTATCCCCCAGTCCACACCTTGAGGGCATTCCTCAGTTCACCTCTCAGATGAAAAGAGTGAATGTAGCCTTTCTGATGCTAAACAGAGTAGTGTGTTTCTGCTCCCTGGAGGATGCAGAATTTTGTTTCATCAATTCAGCCAGCTACCCACACACACACACACACACACACACACACACACACAAGTGCCTGTTGAGTGTATGTGCGTAGGCTAATGTGTGTGTGTGTATGTGCATGTGAGTAAAACGTATTGTGTAAGTGGTATTTAGAATGCGACAGCAAAAGCTGCTCTAAAATGGCACTCAAATTCTAAAGGGCCTACAGGGTTTTAGTGGCGCCTGCTAACGAGGCATTCATACTGATCCATTACAGAGTATTCCCCCCCCACACACACACACACACACCCACACAAAATATTAAACCAACCTATGAATGATATCCTTATTCAAAATCAATGCAAAACATTAACAAATTTATGCCAAGTTCAAATAATGTCACAACTATCATGCTACTGTATTCTGTTTTAAAGCTTTTTGGAACAATTTTTTTAACATTAATGACAAGGAAAGTTAAAAGTATAAGTGTCAAATAAAAATGTAAGCATTCTGTGGCCCCTATTTGCGCTACTATTGCCCCTATTGCTTAACTATACAGAGTGCCTTTTATTTTTGCAAGAAGATATTTGGCACTTAAAAGTCTGGCAACATCCGATAAGTTTGTTAGTAGTTTTCTCTCTCCAGTAAAAGTCACTATTCAGCCAGATGATAATTAAGTTATTAAAATAAATGTACAGTTATTAGTAGTCTCTACTACTAAAAGAAAAATACTGCAATCATGTAATCTAAGTCATTTTTCACCAGCACTGGACTAAAGAAATAAAGGAAATGCAGAAATAAATAAATATTTAACTGTTATTTATAACAAAAAAATTTAAAAAAAGATTATGAAGTCACTAAGATAATAACTACTTGAACATTAAAAAACAGAAAAGATATTAAAAAACAGAAAAGATAGCCCCTTTAGTTTCTTATCACTGACACTGACAAGTTACACCCCGGACAGGCCACCAGTCTGTCCTAGGACCAACTCAGAGAGACATTCAGAGACAAGGCAACATTCACAACCATATTCAGACCCGCGGGAAGTTTTAGAGTCATCAATTAACCTAACATGCATGTCTTTGGACTGTGGGAGGAAACTGCAGTATGCAGGGCAAACCTATGCCAGCACAGGGAGAAGATCCAAACTCCAAACAGAAAAAAACCACAGTTATCAAAGGGATGAAAACCCTCAACCTTCTAGCTGTGAGACTCACCAATATTTTTATTTGTGTCAGCATTGTAAGAGCTGTGAAGAAAAACCCAAAAGCAGTCAGCTTACAGTCACACACCTTACTTGGCCATGCCATGTATTTAGATGATTCAGAAAAGGTTTATAGACTGAAGAAACCAAGAGTAACCTTCAGCAAAGTGAAGGCCAAAGTGACAAAGAGAAGCTGTTGATCCAACCTAGACAGGTTTATGTTTGAACCACAGAGGGGGTAGTGTCAAGTCATCAAAAACTTAAAGGACTTCATCAAAAGGAAAAAGCGGAAGTTTTTCAACTGGCCAAGTTAATCACCACACTTTAAACCATTTGCACATTTATTTCACCTGCTGAAAAGGAAATTAAAGACCTCTAAAGAAACAGCAATGGAAGGAGGCTGCAGTAAAAGCCTGGAAAGTCATCGAAAAAGAAGCCAAAACTTTAGTGACGTCAGTGAGTCACCGGCTTGAGGAAGTTACTGCAAACAAGGCATTTACAAGCAAACGTTAAGTTTTATTTATTTTAAAACGCTCTGTTCTAATACTTATGGAACAGATCAAATTTGGGTGATCTGATACATATCAAAGTGTAAATACCATCAAAGGAAAGCTAAACTTCTGAACCGTCATTTGATATCCATATTATGATCTAAAACCCAAAACCCTTAATTGGCTTTGCCATTACAATATCTATGAAGAAGACTAATCGAACTCACCAAATTAAATTAATATTCTTTGGGAAATAACCGCCTCAAACCAGCACTTAAACACAACTCACACATGCATGTAGACACAACGCCACCCGCATTCCAGTTTTTGTTTATCCCCTTTGAGTTCAATTCTATTCATGGGCACTGAGGGATGACCTCTAGACACAGAGACTTACTCCTGTATGACTCAGCTTGGTTGGAACATCACCTCATTTTTACAGAGGCGGTAAAATGGTAGCAGCCTTTTAAGTGAACCATGAGGTATTTCATAACATTTATCCATTTCATTTTGTATTTTAAACTATTAGAAAGGAAATCCTACCTTTGGAGAGATGCTTTGCAGTTTTAGGACGTTATATAGTTAGTCATTTACTGTAGAAAATACTCAAATACTTAAACACACTGAGATTACAATTTCTTTTTCAAGTAGAAGCTACCAGACATTGGGCCCTTCAAAAATGTTTAAGGACCCATTAATTTAAATGATTTATCAATGTCAACTATTATTTGCAGGCATTCAGTGTGAAGAAAAAATGCTGGTGTCTGTTTTCTGGATTTTCTTTGCTCATTGGCTGAGGCATTTAAATGTGAATTGGCTGTTGTATAAGAGCTGTCCGAATGTTCTGCTCTTCGTGCCCATGCAAATATGCATACAGTGGTGACTCTATTAACTGGACTTAAAGTCAAACTTTCTTGATAACAATTTATATAATTAAACTGCTGCAGTCTGACAACTGATCCTAAATTCCACATCACTTAACAATGTTAGGTTAGGATTAACTAGTTCTTGCAAGTCAGTAAATTCAGTACAGGCATTTAGGTGGTGGCCATGACAACAAAGCTAAGGAAAGACTATATGAATATTGACCAACCATACAACCTGGCATTCAAACAACCATGCATCAGTGATGGTATGGACCGGACTGCTTTCACTGTGTATTAGAAAAGTGGAAATGGTCAAGCCCTTCTGTGCTGCATGTCCAGCTGTTCACTGTGGAGGACAAATAAACTTTATATACGGTTTGACAAAGATCTAATCTCAAACCCAGTGTGATGGAAATCACACCATTGGTTGATAACAGTGATTTAGATTTACATAGAGATTATAGATATACATTTCCCAAGGTTGTACATTTGACTCATATTCTAATGACTTAATGCCTGAGTCCAAGTGGATGTTTGTGGCAGATGTAACGAATTAACTACAGGAACCTCTGAGATACAGTGTTGATGAACATGGGACAAACATGAAATCACAGTGACTTTGACATTTAATGTATCTAATCAGTTTATATTTGAGTCCTGGTGGATGCTTGTGCCATATTCAAAGACATTTCATTAAGGTGTTCTTTTGACATCACGCTCATAAGAATAGGAAGAACGTGAGGTCACAGTAGGTGTGGGCCAAAAATGATTAGTTATTTGTTATTTTTTTACTGTTACAGACGATTTTTTTCTCTACATGAATTCAAGACAAATTCAAGACAAAATGTTGCTAAGGCTATGGCTAAGTACCATCCCAAGTTGAAGTTCGAATCTAGCCAAGTTCAGATCAAATAACCAGACATGTTCCTTTATCTAAAAGGAACCGACTGGATGTCTGCCATCCTTCCAGGGTAGAATAGAGTAAGCTGTAAGGTAGTTTTGGCTTAGCTAAGCATTGTTGTCTCAGCAAAACCATCCATCTAAAGTTAAACTTGCTGTCAGTTTGTTTGAAAATATTAAAATTAGTAGCTTAAATTTTATTGTAGTTTTTAATACATAGGCTATCATGCAACTTAAAAATCTCAACTTTCCAGGCTCTGAGTTTAAATTTTTCAAGTCTGAAGTCAAACTTTGCGTACTCTGTAATGAAAAATGCTACAGTCTTACTTTCCTTCAATGTAAAGCCAGAGAATTGTTGGCGCTGGTGTTTGAGTTAAAAGAGACGAGGTACTAGTAATGATTTTTTTTTGATCTAGTGAAGTGACCTTGACCTTTGACCACAAAACTCTATTTACAGTCCAGTTGGACAGTTGCATCAAATCTGAGAATATTCCCCTCCTCAGATATATATGTATAGGGTATTTACAATTTAGCAAATTCAAAATTTCCATTTGGTGTTCTGTCCTATGCCAGGAATGGAAACAATCTGTGGTCACAGTGACCCTGACCACTGACCTCTCACATCCAAAAGGTAATTATTTTATCCCTGCGTCCAAGTGGACCTTTGGGGCAAATGTTAACAAATTCCCTTAGGTCAATCTTGTAATTTGGTGTCGAGAGGTCACAGTAACATAGAGCTTCGACCCCCAAATTTATGTTGTCTTTGACTGAAAGTGGATGTTGTGCCAAATGTATAGACCTTCCCTCACAACATTCCCAAAGATGGATGTTCTGGTGTACTTACAAACACAAAAACAGCCCAAAAACATGATCCCTGTGACTGGGTGAAGGCACAAAAACACTGCTTATCTGCATCCACATCAAGCACTCTCGAAGATCCAGACCGTAACTGCAATGAATTGTTACTCAGGTAAAAGAAAACAATTTACAAAGAACTACATTCAAAATAATATTAGGCTGTCCTAATAGTTTTAAGAAGAACCAAAAAAAGGTCACAAAAACCACCACAACATGCAGAGCTTGTCTGTCAATTTCTTTCCCAATATTGGGCTCAACTATATTAAATATACTGGGTGGCCAATAACACAATAAACTGGTCAGAAGCACAACTTAACAGTCACTACTACAGCTTTACTTTTAGTCTGTGGTAAAATACACTTTAATTGTATAATACCCACACTTTTACCATTACTGTAACACTGTAGAATCCTGATCTCTTAGACATAATCATCACTTTAGAAGATGACATAGTATCTTAGGTTCAGTGCAAAATGTAGAGCTAAAGTTGGCTAATATACTCTAATTACATAAGAAAATTGTAGTAATTTTACATTATGTGTAAATTTGATCTTTTGAAGAAAAAAATTTACAGAAACTCTTCAGTTTTCAGTTGGGACAATGAGACCAGCACATTACTGAGTTTCTAAATGCAGCACTGCAAAATTCTTCCATTCCTTTTTTCACAAGGTCAAGTGCTTTGAGTACAAACAATGGCTACAGCCTCAGAGCAAACTCATAAAGTAGTGCTGCACACAGATTTCTCTCTTTGAATCTCATATGGCAGTGTGCGTATGTGTTCTTTGTGCCTGAATCTTTGTGTCTCTCTCTATCCTTTTAAGATATTGATTTCTCCTTATGACAAACTGAAGGCTCTAAAAGGAGACAAAGATGGAGTGATGAATGGCTGCTGTTCTCAACAGGGATGCTTGTTTTCTCGTCTCTCTTTGATGAGGTCACAGACAAGACACTGGGTCAGAGGTCACCCTGCCACATAGATTGACATCATGAAAACACAAAACCACACACCTTACTCTGTTCAGGAGGTCTCACGCTGCAATACCCTGCAATGCCTATAAATTCTTGCTGCTAACTGTGAAGCTACACCTTCACTTCAGATTACTTATATACATGGCCTAACACACATCCACGCACGCGTCTATATCCGAAAGCAACAGGCAAACACAAACAAACTGCACATATGTGTGCGCATACACAGAAGTAGATAAGTTCTGTGTATAAGATAAAGTTGGATTTAAGCTGGATTACCCCGCACAGTGTCTTGTCTGACTGTGCATAATGTTGTGTACTGTATATCCTAGAAATCCCCACATGTCGACGTCTGGATGTGTTTGCGTGTGTGCATTCACGGGTCAGAGTTCACTGAGCGAAATGCTGGGGAATGCTCATGGAGCACACAACCAAATTCCAGCTGAACAAAGCGCTATCTATATGTTCTACAACACAGAGAACGAAAGGTGAAAACTTTGGCCTCTACGTTTGTCAGATGCATGTTCCTTCTTCTCGCGTTTTCTCTCCTTCCTTTCCTCTTTTTATTCACAGATTTATTTTCATTAGGAAATGTGGCATAATGTTGTTCCAAAAACATATTTCTCTCTTTCCCAGATGTGAAACGGTGTTCTTCTCCTCCTTCTTGTTTGGACCTTTTGTTTCCTCCTTCTACCTGGCTTCTTCAAATCTCGCCAGTTTTAGGGCGGTAGGGTGTTTATGAGCAGGGATATGAAGTCTGTGTATGTGCAAGTGTCTGTGTCCATGAATGTTTGTGTGTGCACTTGCGTGTCTGTGAAGTGTTTGGGTTTAGATGTGTGTGTGGCCTAACTGTGGTGCCGGGTGGTGGAATGCAGAGGTCAAGAGGCGGTAACCTCCCCTAAGGCCTGAATCTGGTGAGAAGGGGGAGGAGAGAGAAAGAGGTAAGAGCGTTACGCGGGGATGTACTTGCTTTTTACCAAGGCGTAACCTGCCTCTTATGCCTCATTGTTCATTGCATACTTTGTGGATGTCTGGAGGAATTAAAAGGTTATGTCCTAGAAACTCTTTGTTGTGAACCTGCATTGCGTGAAAATCCACGGTAAGAATTGAGAAGGTCACAGTCCTGCATATGTTGAGGACAGCAACATGCGAACATGTAGCATTATTTCTGTGTGATGTGCACAAGCAACATTCGAATCTATGCCAGGCAAGCAAGGTCACTACGGGGTACACATGTCCTCGTCTTAGACACACACACTCAAACAGTAGCTTAGACCATCGTAGCTTGTGCTTGCCCCACTGAACTTTGTTATTAAGTCCAGGCACGATTTGGACACGCTTCCTACAGTAGATCGCAGCAATGAATCTAACTGAGCTTCACTGATTTTGAATTAGACTCTTTTGGTTCTCCTTTGGGTAGTACATGTAAATAAATGTATAAATTAATTACTTGCAGGAAGCTTCAGTTCAGATTATATCATGCTATGCAGTCAACCTGCTTTTCCAGAGCTCCTCCAAGTGACATCATCTGAACTCCTAATGATAAAAAAAACTTCTCTGTGAAGCAGAGAAATATTTGGTATAGAAAAGTTTAAAAGCATTAATGCACTTTTACACCCTTAAACTACAGCCATAGAAAGCAAGTAAAAAATTGGTGAAGTTGTCCTTAAAAATAAGACAAAAAACGCTCAAATTCTTTCAGTTATGGCGCACTTAGACGTGTTATGCAGGCGTAAAAACACACGTTCACACCTGCTATCCTTTCCCTCTCTGTTATTGAACTGCTTTTATTTTCTTGGCCTTACATTTTTTCTGCAACCCCCACCCTACTTGCCTTTACTCTAGTCTTTCAGACTAAACAAATGTTCCTTGGCTGGGAAACAGATGAGAATCCAGATGCTGTTTCTCTCTTGGTCCCTCATCGTTCACAACCTGCCCTGCACACCCTCCTGCCCATCTTTGCTGATCCCCCACTTCCCACAATGAAAGTTGAGAGTTGCTCTTCTTCTCTTGTCAACACACTCTTGTCTTTTGGGGGATGGCCATTATTTAACCACTGGACAATTCTGATAGCTCAGTTGTGCTTACTTTTATAAAAGCCCCCTGAAAAGAAAGCAGGGCATTGAATGAGAGAGTATGAGAGAGTATCCTGAGCTAAGAGGGAGCCCATCAGGCAGGCACACCTCTCCCAACCTACTGCCTTTAATCACTTGTATGAAGTGCTTTATGTCACTTGAGAATGCAAATAAGCTATTGTAAGTTTTTAAAATGTCAGATACTGAGAAAAAGACTGAAATAACACGAGCAGATCTTCCTGTATCACATACTGACAAATCATGCAACAACTGTTCACACAGGCAGGACGCGTTGTACTGCATACAAACAGAATTAGTGCTGACAGGCCCAACCATGAGGGTCACTGTGAGCACTGTAATGCTCTTTTTTTGACTCCGAACTACGGCTTTTCAAACAGTAGTGGGCCCACCACAGGACAGAGAGAAAGACACACACGCCGACAGACAGAGAGAAACTTTTTAAGCCCTGTGGTTATATTTCCCTGGAGCCTACCCCAGCTTTACAACTCAATTAACTGCTCAAGAGCAGATTTTAGCCTGCTTCAACCCAGATTTGTTCTGAAATAAATCAGAAATGGAAGAAAGTCCAAAATGTGGGTCCCTGAGCACCTTTGGTATAATTCCTTCCACTGACCAAGGAGAGGGAGCCAAATATTAGTATGACTACATTTCCCATTTCCCACAGCCCAAGCAGGACTACCCCAAGACGCAGGGCTGCCCGGCTGACCTTCTTCATTGAAAACCTCTTCCTCTTCCTCTTTACCCACTCCCTTAATGTAGCAGCAGCAGCAGCAGTACAGTATGTAAGGGTTCTGTGTGTTCTGTGTCTGTCTGTGAAGGGGTCTCCAGTGGTTCCCTGAACCCTGCAGCCAGTCTCATTTCAGCTCTTTTCTAAACATCACCTCTCAAAGCTCATTCCCGAATAAAAGACAACATGGAAAGAAAAACAGGACAGCAGCAGAAAAAGGAGGAAATGTTATTTAAAAGGTACCAGACCGCAGCATTTTCCACTGATATTATATACTCCCTGCCCAATCCAAAATATATACAGGCCAGAGGCCAAGAATGTAAAAATAAAACACATAGACTCAACATCTGGAGCAAACTGAATAAAACCCTTATTTAATCTGTCCTGAATACTGCATTCTACCATTCTACCTCTGGCCTTGCTCACTCACTAACAAACACTCTCTCATATTCACGTAGATACACATGAATATTTGTCATAACTACTGTATACAGGTTTGTATAAATATAAGCATACATGAACATGAAGTTTATACTAGACTCTACATGTTTTAATTCACAATCTAAATGCTGATCCATTATCATATAGTATCTTAAAACACACTATTCTCCATGGTGATAAACTTTTCCTTGGGAGAAGTTTATATATGCACCCATTTTTAAATATATTTGGAACTTAAGCATAAAAAAATGAAATTAGTTTCTAAAAATAAGTTTTACAATTAGTTTCTATAGTCAGATATATCAAAATTGATTTTACACTTGGCTGAGGTGGAACAGCAGTGAATCCATAAACAGAGGATGATGGAAACAGATTTTTGAACTAAAAAATAACATTCTTCTGTTATTTCCAGCAGCAGCCTTAGTGTATTCCTGGCAGCCAGTGATACATTCCTCTGCCCCTAACAAAAAGGCAATAAAAAATAAAGCACAAAAATAATGGCACAACAGACAAATTAATTCATGTCAAAACATAAATGCCATATTAGATGGAAAGCTACAATGAAATGCCCTGGTGTACCAGAGGAACAGCAGATTTCTTGTGTTTTTTAAATTATGTTCCATTGTTACATGCTCTTGAGCACGTTTAACTAGCACTACTTGATAGACCTTTTGGAATTTCTGATCAAATTTGCACAACATTTGGTTGAAAACATACCCAGCAAGAGAGAAAGAAGAGTAAAAGGCAAATTGTTTGCTTTTATGGAATGTATGCAGTTCTTAAACACCTCCTTAAAATAACATTTTGCCGATTTTACCTAATTACCATCCACTTACACCATCAGTTTTGTTCCAGACATTTTTTCTGAACATGCTGCATTTCAGCCTTTGTAACATTTTGCAGAATCGCACAATTTTTTAAAAAATGACCAATATTAGAACTCATTGCTTTGTCTTTCAAAAGACATGCGTACATACCAAAATATTTATTATTTTATTGTTTCTTCATAACTAGACATAGAGGAATGGTGCCCTCACGTTCTATCATGTAGCTGAAACTGTTCACTCTAAAGTCAAAAATACATGCAGCATTCTTTGCAAACCTCATGTCTGATAAGTATAGGTATTCCCCTGACGACTCACCTGACATCACAGCTTATAAATGTGATGCTACGTAGCAGCTAAATGAGCTGAATCACTTCAGGATGTGAATGCACCACCAAGAAGAATTGACAGATGATGCTTAACAGTATAAAAACTAAAATCCTCAGTCACTCAAAAATTGTGCAGACATGTTTCATTATTATCCATTAGCTATGCTGAGCAAGTTCCAGGTCTTTTCAAAGTGATTTTGATGTACTGAACTAAACCAGCCCAAGGTGGAAAAAACTCAAATTGACAGTAGCACCTGCGTTAATTGTGAAATAGCAGGGTCGGTAATGTAAGTTGGAAAGCACGCAGGGTTTACTGAGCTAACAAAACCACTGGAATGGCCTATGTGTCAAAGTCGGTCAGGGTCCTTTCAGAGGTTCCTGCTACCAACCAGGCTGGCAGTAGCTGGCTGGGCTAAAGAGCAAGCTAAGAGCTCTGTAAGTTGTGGGTATGATTCCTGCCCAGGCCAGGTGGAAAGTGCCAGGCACAGCAAACCACTGGGTGCTACATCTCTGCCAAGACTTTGGACCTCCCTCATAAAATACAGTAACCTCTTCAGCCCTGTAGCCTTTCAGAGGGTCCATCATTACAAATTCATCTTGAGTAGCCGAGATTTGTTCCAACCCGCTGAACATTTGAAATTCTAGTCAAGATTGAAAAGTTTCAAAAGTTCCCAAATAAGTCAAACACTGTCAGAGGTATAAGATGATGCAACAGGAAACTAGAACTTTTTCACACAGATCTACTATTATCTAGCCTTTGCCACTGATTATTGCACTGAATAAGTGTTTTAAGTGTGGATGCAGTGTGGAAAAGTATAGTTGTTGAGTGTGTTTGACAGTGTTAGAGGTGTATTACGGCGTTGGTCAGGTTTTGTAAAAGCTGATACTTTTTTTTTTTGCATGTATTTCTTGCATATTCATGTACTGTATATCATAACATGAAATTCAGTCATAAAAATAGGTGAAATAGGGGGTGTTTTTGAGTAACCCCCAGAACAATAGTGGGTTATTTCAGCTTTATGAAGTATTTATATGCTGACTTTTTCTTTTTTATTTTTGTGAGGAAAATGATAATAAATGAAACCTATTAACCCAGACCCATATGACTACTACCTATTACAGACAATGATCTTGCCACTTTTGTCCAACTGTACAAATGTGCACATAAACACTAAGGTACAGGGGGATAAAACAGGAAAGCCTGAGTCCACTCACACAGATAGAAGTGTCAAGCTTGGTCAGGTTTACGAGAACAAAAAGGTGTGCGTATGAGTGTCGACCAAATGTGTGTGTGTCTTATCTGCAAGCATCTGATAACCTATAACCTGAGAACTCAATCTAGCTCCATTGTGGCAGCAAAACACAGAAGCGCATCAAAATTGAACCTCACTGACAGCTGTTGATATGGACCACAAGGCTCCTATCAGACTCATACACACACACACACACTGGATTAGAGTGTGAATAACATTAACCTTAACCAGGGGCCACACCATGGCGAACTAGTTATAGGGAATGAAAGATGACATCTTGTTTCAAAGTATGAGCTGCAACGAACCACTGCTTTTATGTCAATACAGGTTGATGTCTGGGGACGAGCATCAAGTCTTCAGTCTAACGAGAAGCGCAGTCAACACCCTGTAGATATGCATTCACACTAGTGAAAGCTTGTCTCTATGCCAAATAAGATCTGGCTGCTTTCCTATCTGCGTAAGTGCCGTTTCCTCCAGCGTGCACAGTGTCTGATGGGCTCAGGGACTAAAGCCTGGTTTATGCGTCTCTGTCGATTCACTTAAACAGCGACGCAGATCCATTCGCACATGTTGTTCCTTTCATACTTGCATGGCAGAGGTACATGTCCACAAGAGGACAGTATCGCATTTAACACACCGCAATTAGCAGAAAGTGAAGAAACAATGCGGAAGCAGAAAGTAAATTAGCGTTTTCTGCAATTCACAACACTCAGCGACTGTAAAGGCATTTCAAGGATAAAATGGACCCGATGAACGTTTTCCAGACTGACCCAGTGTCTTGTCTGTGACCTCATCAAAGTGTCCTTGAGCAAGACACTGAACCCCCACGTTACTTCCAGTGAGCGTTGGCCATCCCCCATCGGTGTGTGAGTGTGAATGCGTAAATAAGCAGCAGTGTGAAGCGCTTTGAGTATCTACAGGTAGAAAAGTGCTTTATAAGTGCAGAGCATTTATCATATTGTTGCTACAAGAATGTCGACACTCTGCCTCACACATTTTCACAGAGTGGATCAAGAAAAAACAACTACTGCTGTTGACTCCTAGCTGTCATAACTCTTCTAAAATGACTATGACAGCTGGAAGTAGGTTCTACTAATTGGGTCTTATTTACACTAACCACATAGTTATTTTCTACTGTTTCCGCTGTTAATGATCCAGTAACACACAGATTTACCCTAAGCTAATGAATTTAGGCATTGATTTTAAATATGAGAATCAATTCTTGACTAGGAAACATTGGAATGTGATGTACCGTATTTTAAGATTGACCCCACATCCCTCACCAATAAAAGTTTGTTTTAGTCTTTGATTTATTTGCATCAGGGAATTTCAACAACAGGCAATTAGAATTTGCCAATTTAGCTTTAATCCATTCATTTTGCCTGCGCCTGGCATTTCTGACTTACAAGACTTACAAATTTGAAAAAGTGTGTCTCAATATCTTTAAATGCTCCACTGCTCTTCTGTGGATATTTATTAAGTATATCTCTAACTATCTGCATTTTTTTTGTTATGCAGAATATATATTTAAATAGACACACAGTGTTTAACAGTGCATAGCTGTCTAGCGTGCAACTGCGACCTTAGGTCTAAATTGTGAGAATGCCAAGCCTGAAAAAATGTATTTATCTACTGCTATGAAACAAACAATTGTTGGGGTACCAAAAAAACTACACAAAAATAACACATCACTAGAACTCAATATGATCTGAGCTAATGTTCATTGTTATGAATTCAAGAATTATGTATGCATTGTGTGTGCATGTGTCTTTCTCTGTCTATCCCCTTTGCTCCGTTTTCTGTCCACACCCCTCCTCCAGCTTCAGTTAATTCATGAACAGCATCATGATTGAATATTAATAATTCACATCAGCTTCCCCTGATGACTCATTACAACCCTTCAAATGGGGAGGGAGGGAGAGGAAGACAGGCATACACAAATGACAATAGCAAAGCACACACAGAAGCACTAAAGGTATCATTGAAATTTTGATTCTATTTTTATTTTTATTCAACTTTTCTAAATTCCTTTTAAAAAAGTTTGATATGGAGTCCCAGACCCATGTGAACATACACTTGCATTCACACATAATAATTGCTTATTTGAACCAGCTAAGGTTGGGGTGCAGGTGTGAGGGCCATGGCACAGTGAAATGGAGAGAAATACAAAACTGACTGGAGGAGAAATATTAAAGGCCTTTAAAGGGATTTTTGACAGTTTAACAAAAAGTGGAAGAAAAGTGCATAAAATGTAACCTTCCTCTTTTGGACTGAAAACAAAAATATAAACTCAAATTCATTGTATCAGCCTACCTGACAGAGTGTGTGAAGGTTTGTGTGTGCGTGTGTAATGTATGAGGGTGAGATCTTGAGAGTGTCAAGGTAAAGTTAGTGAGTATTGGTCACTGAATAAAAAGCATGTTATTAAGCCAATTATTAGATAGGCTGGGAGAATATTCATATTAAATCAAGGGACCTCCAAGACCTTGCAAAGTTGTCATGGCAGTGACAGACTAAAGAGGACTCAACAGAAAAATGTAGGTCTGGTTTGGGTAATGATTTTTTTTAAGAATTTTCATGTCCTCCTTGAGTGGAGGGCAAAACTGAAAGCTGCAGTGCAGATACTTTTTTGTAACATGCATAGCCTGACAGAACACAACAAAACTATATTTTTTCTTTTCTTTTCTTTGATAAAGCTTATTTTACAGTCCATAATCCCTGAGAGAACAAAATACACCGAGCAGGCCATGCACTGTGCCACGAGCTCCAACATTCACTCACACACACACACACAGACACACACACACAGCTGCAGTCATTTAGCCCCATTAGTAGAAGGCAGGGTTGAACACCTTGCAGACTGTGAGGTGTGTGTCGATCGATGGAGGTTAAACCCAGGGTTCAAATATAAACAACTGGATAAGTCACAATCAATAGCTCCTTTCCCCTGGCAACTGGTCAATATTTCCACACCCTGATCAAGTCAGCGCAAAGAAAGAGAGAGACATAATGTAGCTGGGCGGAGTGCCTGTGTGCCTGCTTTGCGATAAGGATGTTAATGAATATATACGCAGTGCCACAGACATACACACATTGCCCTGAGTTGATAACCTGTTAGCAGAGCTGTGGTAGCTCAATAGACCACCGCTCTGATGAGAATAAACACAAACCCAGACCTATCGAATGTCCGACTCTTTCGCTGCTAACTTATTGCTGCTAACTTTTCCAAACAGCTATTCTAACATCTATTTTCAAACAAATGAGACATGCACATACACATGTAATGCATAGGCCTTACAGAAGCTCATATCTGAGTTTTTTTGTTAGCAGTATATTCCTATTTTATGTCTTTGGCCTGTACCAAGTCAGAAACCAAAGCTCCACAGTGGAAAAAAGTGCAATGAAGAGAATATCACTCCTAGGGTGACTGTGCACATGTTGATGCTGTGTGTGTGTGTGTGTGTGTGTGTGTGTCCGTCTTAGTGCTAAGCCATAGAGGAGATGGACTCCATATGCAGAGTGTTTTCACAGCCCTGTAGGAAATCATGACCATGGCAGAAAACCCACCAGCTATTTCACTAAGGTCTCATTCGTCTGTGTCTTTGTCTGCCTCTTGTGTGTGGGCACACTGTATCTGTGTGTGTGTGTGTGGGTGGGTGTGTGGCATATGCGTCTGTTATTTGAGTGTCTTACCTGTGTGATTTCTGCTTTTACCTTGGCACGCACAGTAAATCACGCCCCACCTCTCTGTGACCAGTGCAAAAATAAAAACATCCCTTGCTTCATGTTTGCTGGCATGTGTGTTTGGTGCATGTGCTTCAGAGGTGATGAGTGGACATGAGCGGTGTGACATTGGAGTGTAACCGCTCAAAATAAGAGCTCTCCACTTCAGCAAAAGGCCACTGGGGGTACTGTTGGGTACATATGTGGCCAAAAACACACATAGAAACACTTAAACTAAAACCTGCACATGTGGAACATTTAATAACTTATATTTATAACTTTTTAAAAAGAGATTTGATTAGTAAAAGTGACGTGATGACGTCACTATACAGGTTACCCAAATTTGAAAGTCCAGTACATTACCACTATACCTACACACTAAAAGAAAAATCGATGTGAAGTGGAAAATGGTTCACAGTCTCACCTTTCCTATGTTCTACATGCATTTTATCAGACGGAGGTATCGTGGGAGAGCATCCTCCTTCAGTTCTCAGTCTTTTTGCAGTGCAGAGGAGCAGTTTACAGCCATTCCCACCTAGACACAAAACCGGAGAAAATTGGTTGATTGTTTCTAAGGCGGGCTCCAGTGGGGCTTTATCACAGTGATAAAGTTGGGAGACGGGAGCTATCAGTGATGGCTGGCCAACTAATACAGCTCAGCCTGAGCCAGGCTAATCATTTACAGCTGCAGTCTAAGCAGGGCACATCGCTGTATTAGCCCAATAGCATCATAAGCCTGATTAGTGAACGCTTCCACATTTGTCGTCTGTCTGTCTATGGACAATGAGGCTTTGGGGAAAAAGGATTCTGAGAAATGCACAGACGTGTGAGAAAGTAGCCAAGAAGGAGAGGATAAAGCATCAGATACCACAGGAGATACACCAGAATGCAAGTGTAAGCAAACAGGACATACGTAGATTTAGGGTGCAGGTCTGCTGGTCTCTAATGAGTTTAAAAAGTACACCGATGGAGAGGACAGGTGTAAGATGTGAACTTGTCGGAGTGCCAAAAAAAGCATCAGTGATTACATAAAGAGCCACAGATTTAGGGGACAGCTGGCCTTTATGATAGAATCAATAACCATTCATGGTTGGCTGCTCTGGAACCAGCAGTTATTCCTCTAACATACTTGGATCAATGCAGGTGATTATCAGAGTTAACCCTTCACTTCCAGTCTCTGATCTTTAGCTGTCAGACAGAAAGACGTTTAGCTCGATATGCTCAGATAACGAGCTGAAGATTAAAAGACATACAGCCAGGAAATAGTATCAACATCACAGCCAAAAGATGGCAGTTGGATAGTGTACTTGTACTCAGTGTAAAATTACAGAATCAAATTGAAAATACTCTTCCTACTGACACCGAGTCCCACACTGACCCTCACAGAAATTGATTTCAATTCAGTTCTGCCAGACTTTTATTTTCTTCTTTCTAAATGTTAAGAATCCAGCACGCTGTCATTGTCAGCACACAGAGTAATGAAATAATGAGTTATTACTTGACATTTTTTGGACCTTGCCTGCAACATTTGTGTGTGGTATTGTGTGTTTTGCATGATGATGCTCTTCTTGCCCCAGGTTGACTCTATCTCTAAGGTCGACCCCTTTCTCTCATTAGTTCTGACCCACCGCAACCTCCTCTCATCTCTGGTGACACGCAGGTCAAACCAAACACACTAATTATGTGGAATTGGAGGTGGAGAGTGGCAATGTTTATAACTTAAAAAGTGGCAAACAATAATTAAAGCTGGGGTAAACATTAGACTTTAACACCAACTCATTATTCAGTTCCCACCAAACATCCACCGCAGAAAAGCAGTAGGAGCTCTTTGGGATCCAGACAACATGTAAGCAGGGCTGTTCGATTTCACTGGAACCTTAAATTACCAGTGCTTGCATGCACATTCATAACACTCATGCACATCTACATTCTCCTCCAAAAGTATTAGACCAACAAGACCAATGCACTTGGTTTTGCTTTACGCTGAAGACAATTGGGGTTAAAATCTAAAACCAAAATAAGATCCACTAAAAACTATTTAGTGGATGTTGTAACATCATTCCACAATAAAGAAGACGGTGGTTTTTTTGTCAGATTAGTTAATGGAAAAAATATTCTATTAGGCTGTGTGTAAATGTTTGTATGCCCTTATTTTTACAAAAGGCAAATAACAAAGAAAAAAAAACTGATGAATTTTTTCATCAATATAGTATTTATTGCACATTTACTAATGCAAAGGTTCCTTCATCATCAGGAGTAATGAATTCAAAAAGTTACAGTAAACTGTTTAAAAGTTACTTTAAATGATGAAGAAGCATTCTTAGTACCTGTATTGCATTACGGATTATGTTGAATGAAGAAAACTCTTTTTGTTTTTAAAAAAAAGGGGGTCTCCAAACTTTTGTACCTAACTCCATAACAGACTGTATAATAAGTAAAGACGTAAATAAGAATTTTCAAAAATATTTGGTTGAAAGTCCTGTTTTGCAATAAATACATTAAAGAACTGTTAACCAAATATGTAACCAATGATGTTTTGATTCCCCTGTCACCATGCTATGTTGCACGAACTACAGATCTTTTTACATATTACCAATAATTACCATTATTAATAAAATGCCAACAAAATATAAATAATAGATATCATTTTATTTTAATACCACACACCCCTAATGTCCACAGACAACTGCACTGTCAAAGCTCAAATTCCCCATGCAAACTGTTTGAGCTGTGTTTGCCTGGTGGACATTTATACGCTTGTACTGCCAGACACACACAGAGTCCAACTGCGCACATCAGAAAACATCTGATTCTCTTTATCACTGCTGCTTCTATTTCACACTGATCCAAAATATACATAATCTGTGAAACACAAATAGGCGAACACAAACACGCACACACACACATACACACACAAGCTACCTATGATCCAAAATACTTCCAGAACAAACAAAACAATTCCAGGCATTTTTTTTTTCAATTTGATAAAGAGTTCAGCCACCAGACAGAAACACCATGCAGAATAATGGGTTACATGGCAAAATGGAGTGGAAATTATAGGAAGAGGCCTAGCCTAATATACCAGCAACATTAAACTCATACACACACACACACACAAACTCACACACACACACTTACAAAGTACATGTGCGCACAAGTATGGACTTTCATGCCTATTCAATAAGCTCCCTAAACCCCTGATGGCACACTATTGAGTGACATGCAGAAAGACAGAAATATGAAGAAAAAAGAGAGTAATCCAGAATGACAGAAGTATTTTGCAATTCAAAGTCACTCAAAAACAATGTATATTCTGAAACTGTATGGTGCCACTAAACAAAAGCGTATGGTTGGCGGCGTAACGAGAAAAAGAGGTAAGGAGAGAGAGAAGGACAGAGAGGGGCTAAGATAACGAACCATTAAACTTGGCACCGCTGTCCAAAATCCTGAGGAGAGAGAGATAGAGCATCTTTAAACACTGTCATTTGACTTTGAACAAAGTGACTTTTGAAGTGAAAGAAGCCGTTTCCCCCTTTTTCTTTTTTTCCTTTTTTCCTTTCCCTCCACATTTTAATGCTCCCTGCTCTATCATGTAAATCCCCATTCAAATTAGTTGGGCATTAGAGCCCTCAGCAGTAATGTCAGAGAGACTGAATGAGATGGGGGACTTAAGCACCTAACGAACAATGAAATTCCCAAGCCTTGGGACAGGACAATTAAGAAGCAGGCTTAGCCAATGATGAAAATTTATTGCTATCTAATACATATTTCTATTTTCTGAACACTAACCAATTTGAATGTGATTAAGGGGGGTGGGGCGCTTCATTAAAGAGACGCTGGCTCTCAGAGGTCGCTGGGAGAGGAGCCTTTTGATGTTAAATTACAAGTACGCAGAAGAAAGGCATTGCCATTGTCTTGTTGGGGTCCAAGTATTGTTTTCTGTGGTTCCCCTTAAACGGGTTAGTTAACCCTTCACCGTCCAGGAGAGATGCTAATATGAGGGGCCTGGAAGACCAAGAGGAGGGGGGGGGAGCTAAGAATGGAGAGGGCTTTTTAGTGGGATAATAGACAAAATAAATGCCTTAGCATTTATTCCTTTCATCGGAATGAAAGCATCTATCCATTGATTGTTTCCTCCTTTTGCCTTGTGTGTCAGTCAGTCTGTTGGACGCGCTCTCAGTGGGTGTCTTTGGAGCCAGTTTCATGGGAAGCTCTAGTGAACAGGAAAGCAAAGACAGAGTAAAACTAACAAGCCCCTTAGAAAACAATTCATAACTGATTCCCACTTCCCGCTGCCAACAGATATAATTGTTATTCAAACTTGCCAAAATGTATTTTATTTTACCTCAAATGTCATACATATAGGATTTTCCAGACCTCATCGAGTATAATCTAAATGGCACATTAGTCAAATTGAGTTAATGAACTTGTAATATCTCTATAATGAGTGTTGCAGCTACAGTTCAGACACCTGTCCATTAAATCAACCTCATAATCTACTTTCTCTGGTAATAAAATAGAGAAAGGTCTGGCACAAAATTGCACAAAAAGAGTGTTTTCTCTCCATACTACTGAGAATGATGCTGGTGGTCCTGATATGCAGCAGCGGGATTAAAAAAGAACTCCAAGGCAGAAACCTCCTAACTGAGAGCATCAGCATCACATTGTTTCCTGCCAGATATGAAGCTCTGGGAAGGACTTACCAGACTACTCAGAAAGAGGAGAACAACACTTCTTGTGTTATTTAACTGTCCTGCTCACACAGAAGGACTATAATTCAGGCTGGAGAGGAGAGGAGCAAACTGTGCATATATCTTCTCCTTTGCAATACGCACCAGGGCCAGATTAATGTGCGTTAATAGATGCGTTCTCAGGCATAGTTTGGAGGGGATAAAGGACATTTTCATTAACTTTCTTTATATTTAATGTTCAATTAGTTGCGGGTATAACTGGACCATAATCAGATGGAAATACGGGCAGGAATTAATGCCTCAGCAGGAAGACAGAAAGACCAAGGGATTGGTATGCACCCAATGTGTGCTGCGCGTAGATATGTGTGTCTGTACGAGGGGCTGTATGTGTGCGCTTGTCTTCATGAGGGTGTAAAACCTGATGCTCAGCATGCACACGATTACAGTACAAAGGTATTAAATCTCATAAATATATTTATAGAGATTAGTTGAGATATTTACATGAATACACAAATATGTGCTGTTGTGTCAGGAGCAATGCCAGCGGGGAAAGAGTGAGAGAATGGAGGTCTACAGCATAAAGAGAAAATGAATGACACGGAAAATAGAAAAATCAAACGCTTTATTGTGTGGGTGAGACATGCTTTTATCATCCTGATAGGCAGTGTTTAGTGTCGTGTGTGTGTGTGTGTGTGTGTGTATGTCTGTGACTGATGTAGCGTGTTGTGTTGCATGTCACGCTGAATGATAGGATTACTCATTTTCCCCTTAGCAGAACACAAATCACTCTTTTATCCACCATCATTGAATCTTTCCAGGGTTAAGTGTTTATGTTCACAGCTTCTCACCGAGCTATGCATGTGTGTCTCTTTTACGCATTTGTTTGTGTGTTAAGCAAAATACTCCTTCAACCTTCGACAGCAAAATGGAAAGGGAGAAACTAAATGACAGCTAAAAAACAGTCTTGTCGTTCTTGTCATCGGGATTTGGTCGTTTCTCTGTCACACGTGCACCAGCACTACGCGGTTCAGAGATGGTTTTGTTAAAAGAAACAGAGTCAAAGTCAATAAGAGATGCAGGAAAAACAGAAAAGTTAGACAATGAAAAAGCAGCACAACGATGGGGGCGTGACTATCTGTGTCGGTCTCAGAAGGTTGTGTGGGGAGGGGGTATGAGGTCACCATCTGGAGATTCATGGCCTGCAGTCCTGAACAGCACACTAAGATGACAAGGACAATAACTTACTCTTCATCTGAAAAGGACTTCAGTCCTGCAGCTTCCCGCCAAGCCTGGTTTTAGCTAAAGAGGCTAAAACATTTACACGCAGATTTTTATTACACCTTGTGCACTCTCACACTCTAATTCCTGTCTAGGGGTTCTTTAAGTGGAGGTTGTGACACAGGCACCACGTGTGATACCACTTTGTGACCTCTGCAGCCCGTCTTATGGTCTTAATCAGCTTTGCTGCTTTGCTTTTTTTTTTGGACCGTCTCCCTCTCTTTCTCACACCCTCTCACCAACATGGAGAGACACAAGCAGCTAGTTGTGAGCAGGTAAGGAGGTTGTCAGGATGACCAATTAAAAAATAAATGTCTGAAAGGCAGCAACAGTTTATTGAGTCATTATGCATAACCACATAATATACAGTAATTGCGGGCCTTGATCCAGAGTGAAGGAAGATGAAAAGAAAAAACTCCGCAGTCTGCGGTCAGATGGGTCACGAGGACAACGAGGGATCATTTGTCAAGGTTATGCTTGATCCTTTTTTTCTATCAGATCTGAAATTTTATAAAAGCTCATTCTTTCATGAATAATAATAGCCAAGATGAGAATCATTTGTGCTCTTTGTCTTCCACATTCTCAGAATTTCATATTGGCAAATATACAGCATCAAGACATCAACCACATTCTATTAATTTATATTTCTAAACCCATTCAGGGAGTGAAATACTTTCTAGTTTGACAAGGACAGCTGTGGGATGGTTTATTTAAGAAAAAGAATGAGAGAGCAAGTGAGACACGGAGACTTGACCCACGAAATGCTATACCGCGTGTAAGCAATATATTCCACTTTTGAATTAATTAAATCAACACATAAAACTAATTCTGATGGCACCATGTGATTTCATTAGTCCTTCATGTCTGTGCTTCAATAAACTAGTTATATTTAAAATAATCTTTAGTAATTTATAGTCATAGTAAATGAAAAGTGGACTTACAAATCCAGCGTCTCCTCTGCCTGTATTGGTTTCAGTGTTTGTGCACTCCATCCAAATGAATTCCTCTCCTTCTTTCAAACAATTTCATGCTCCAATTCCAAAGCCTACTGCTTCAAAGATAACAGGGAAACATGGAGGAAATTCTGATCATTTGGCTAAGATCCCCTCTGAGTTCATTAGCTACTCACATTAATTAAAAACAAACAGGATAAATTGACCACAAATGGAATTTGGGGTGAAATCTTGTCAGCAATCCAATAATGGCATAGAAAAAATATCATTTCAATTACAGTGTAAGCTGTCTAGAGCTGAGGTCATATCTGCCCCTCTCCATTGAACTTCAGGGCTTCCCAGGCTCTGTCTAGGTGAGAGCATCCAGGGACTTGAACACAGACGATTACTGAGGTAATTTGGCTGAAAGTCTACTCGAATTGGCTCAGACCCTCGATACTATCAGCTTCACAATTAACCAACAAAAACAGATAACCTCCAAATCTCTGCAAGCTGTTTCAGCCATAATAGTGCAGTCGTACTGCCCAACACACACACACAAACACACACACACACACACACAACCACTGTACATATACAGATAGAGTACGATGCACACATTCACAAAGCCACACACAAATGCTTGCGGAAACCCAAAAACACTGCAGGGATTTCTCTCCAATTAACATGCATGCAAAGCAATTTAGAAGCCAACAAGATGTTTTTGTCTGACTGCTCCAGGGTAATTTAGCACTTCTGTTTCCATACAAGCCTGCCATGGAAGGAGGGTAGGAAGAAGCAAAGAGGGGTTAGAAAAGTGGAATGGATTTCTTGATTAAAAGTGGCCTTTCCCCCCCCTCTCTCTGCGTACAGATGCGTGAGGCTCGCGCTACACACACGCAGCAAACATGCAGCGAATCCATATGCCCTAATACTGAGGCAGCATCATTGTTAATTTCCTTTGTTCGATGTCTGCTCCTCTGGCCAATTTAATTAGTGGTGGTGTTTTAGTGAGCGGTGGGTAGGAATTGAATTAACAGAAATTCGTTCACTCCTTCTTCTGTCTCTGTCCCGTTGTGTGTGTGTGTGTCACTTTTACATACTGTTCAATAATTGGACTTAGATTACTGTTGATGTGAATGCACGATCACACTGATGCCTCTCTCCAAGAGACGTTCAGAGATGATTTGCTGCCTGATGTGGTGTCTTTTACAGCTTGGCATCCACATCAGAATGATTTCTCACCGACATAAAAAAAGAGGAGTTTACATAACAAGAAACACAACTGTTTGACACTTTACGTTTTTTAACTGCCACCACAGTTCCTCACTCAAACAATCTGTCTCAGTATCTCCCTCGCTCTCTGTCTCACACACACACATATACACACACACACACACACACACACAGAAACACTCATCAGTGACGTTTGGTTGAATTTACCACTGTGAGGTTTGGCAGCAAAAGGGCAGTTGAGAGAGAAAGAATTTGCAGGTGAAATGTAAAGGCGCACAGTGAGGAGATTTTACTTTGCAGACAAGACTGAAAACATAAGACAAAACAAAAAGAACAATATATCCCGGCCTCCCACCATCATTCCCTTCTTCTCACCCTTTCTTCACGTAATTAAACCTATAGTCACTTTCAATTAGCTATCCTTTCTCCCCATGCACGCCTTTATGCAAAAATTAATTAGTCAATTAGCCAATTAACATGTGAGCAGGTCTTTGTGTTAACGAGGCTTTTACAAGCTGTGGCAACCCTGCAGTAATGGCAGACAGGCAATAGATGCCATGGGACCAGTTTGCACCACGCACATTCTACACAGCCAGGCTGCTACACTGGCATGCAATCCTGGACCACATGCGCACAGGCGCACACACACCCGAACACTTTCATTTACTCGGCTGCAAACCCTTAACTCGTGCTCCACACAGCAGATGGACTCACTTGCTTATTTTACCCCAGTTTGCTGATTAGATGTCTTTCATTAGGTGAATCGAGTATGTTCTTGACTGGAGTGAAGCCAGTGCTCCCTGTAGATTCTCAGCCTTGCTGCGCTGAGGCCCACCACTAAACACTGTTCCCACTAAAAGCTCTGTCCGTCCTCTATTAGGCCCAGACCACAAATCACTGCAGTTTATTTTTGCTGTGCACCGTACACAGACACGCATCTCCCTCCCGAGTCACATAATATGCAGACCCTTTCGTTCTTGCTCTTACAAATGCGCATAGACAGAAACACGTGCACAGTCTAGTTGTGTCAGCATGCGTCTGTTCTGTGTCTGTATATAAATATGGCCTAGAGACAGCAGTAATGGCTCCTGCTTCAAATAAACAGAGAGCAGAGAAGCCTCCCATCCCTGCTTCCCTCTGACCTAAATCACAGCTGGATGGACACCCCATTTCCTCACACTGGACGTTCTCAGGGAGACCAGCGCTCTGCTACCAGATCTGTGTGTGTGTGTGTGTGTGTGTGTGTGTGTGTGTGTGTGTGTGTGTGTGTGTGTGTGAATAAGTGAGAGGTTAACCAAGACAGCAAAGCAGAGAGGGGTTTGATATATTCCACATGTTGCTTGCAACCCAGACACAACAACTCCTCGCATAAGGAGGGGTGTTGAAAAAAAAAGGAGACAGGAAAAAGTTTCTGCTGGTGAGGATAGGGAGTTATGGTGGGTGTCAACCGGCAGGACGGGGTAGAAACAACACTTGTGCTTTCAGGAGAGAGGAAAACAGAGAAAAGTGTGAAGTTCGGAGTTTTAGTTTGCTGAGAAAGAGGGCAGATTAGGAGAACCGAGGGCATACAAGATGAAGAGGGAGAAGAAGAAGAAGAGAGGTCATTGAAGGTTCACACAAAAGCCTCATCTGATCTCATAAACAGCCAAAAGAAAAAAAAAGAACCTGTCATTTTAGGTTCAGCTCATACAAATATACACCTACCAAGCCCACAGACACCGCTCACACACACACACACACACACACACACACACACACAAATGTTGTGCTGGTAGTAGAGGTCTCTGTCAGTAAAGCACGCTGGCCTCCTTGAGAACGTTTATTTTCCCATTCTGTCAATCTAAACAATCCCTTAAAAGGATGTTTATAGGCCTTTCTGACCTACACACACACACACACACATACACACACTCCCCCAGCGGAAGAAACAGCAGCAAGCGTTTGAATGAAGACACGCGCAGGCAAGGAGAAAGGGAGAAGATGAGACCAAAGTCAACGGCCGTCGCAGCTTTAACGCCACTGACATAACAAACGCTCCACATGCTCCCTCGCACATTTTCAAACACAGTGTTAATGTAACATTACAGGTGATGATTAATACTTACGGGCAAGAAATACACTGGTTACCAATTGCTGAATTTTAATCTAATAAGACAAATTAGAGCATATACAGTTTCAAAATCTGTTCACAGAGGAAATAAAACAAATGGAAACAAGAAGCCTGTGTGTGTGTGTGTGTGTGTTATTTTAAAGGCTTGTTAAAAAGGCTGCCCGCGCCGCCTGGGCTCTAAAGCCACTCAGACCAGCGGTGTTTTAGTGTAAACACACACAGTGGTTTTCCCCTTACATGGCCATGTGCTGCCAAACTGTGTTTGTGCGTGTGTGTGTCTGTGTGTGTGTTGAAGATGGGTGATTACAGTCATCGTTATTAACCTGCTTTTTGTTTGTGTGTGTGTGCTGGACTGAGCTCATAGTGCAGAACAATGTTGTTTATACAGTGCGAGGTATTTTATGTCATTGACACTGTACCACTCTGCGGGGCATCTTTCATCTTTCATCTTTCATCTTTCATCTCTCTCTCTCTCTCTCTCTGTTCTTCTCTCTCACACACACGTACACACACACACACACACACACACTGGTTTAAGCTCTGTGGTTGTAGTTTATTCACACCCAAAAGATCCATTTAGCAAAACAGGGGAAGTGTAAATGTTTCAACAAGTGTAACAACTCTGAAGCAGAGATCCTGTCATCTTTGTATAGGACAATATCTTCTGGCTCACACACTTTGCCAGTAGTCAAATAATTTTCAAACTGGTGACTTTAAAAAACTTTATCCGGGATTCTTTTTGATTGCTGTGACACTTTCCCTTTAGTTCATTAGTTCTATCTGTGGCCATATATGGCAAATAAATGAAGTTTGAGTGTTTTTATAGCCGTAAGACAGTCTCCTATCAGAGGATAATATGTCTTTATGATAGTGACTATTATAACTTTGGGCAGTCAGGCAGGGACACAGGGGAGTGTGAAGGGTTGGAGTGGGGGTGATCGGGGGTTCCCCTAAGTCTTGGTAATAATGCTCAATCCATCTCTTCTCTTTCACACACACATATGCACACTCTCAAATTGGCCGACTCTAAAGACTCTGAGGGCACCGAACATTGTGATTATGACCGGCTGGCCATGAAAAATTAACAGGTTTATCTCATCCCCCTCCCCCTCCCCCACACACCCTCTCTCTCCCTCTCCTGGGTGTCTCTCTGCCCCTCTCTTTATGGTAGTTACTCCTTGTATGCCCCCATCTCCCTGTTCTGTCCATCTCCACTCGTCTCTACCTCCAGCCCAGCGATACTTTTCCAATTTTCTTTCAGTGTCTCCCACGGAGCCCAGGGGAGGACTGCGGGAGAATGGAGCTGTGATTAAGTTGATACATTTTAGATAATAAAAGCAGAATGGCTATCATTCTCTCCCCTCTCTTGTACGCAAGAGCTCTTCATCCTCCCTGCCCCACCCCATACGCCCCTATTCTCTCCGCTCCGGGCAGTTTGGACACTGATAGACGAACCATATGTAAGCACAATGGATGGGTGCCAGCATAAGGATGAGAGGGAATTGTCGAGATACGTCCAAGCAGTTTCCGTCTCCACTCTGTGCTTGATATCATGCATTACTGCTGCACCGTTCCACTTGGCACTGTCACACTTCTTAAGAGTCAGGAGGAGATATGCTCAAGTTCTGCTATTACCTAAAGCTTGTTCCTTTTTTTTTTTTTTTGCTTTAGTCCCAGTTCTGCAAAGTATATGTTTGTTTTCATTTAATGCCCATGTAGGAGAACATTACTGACAAGAGTCATGGCTTTTATTTAAGCACTTTGAATGTAATAATTTTGACACTGCTTACTGTAAACTCCAACAGGCTTTGAAGGATGTAAATTAGGACAATAACACTGCTATAATAATGTTGCACGTAAAGTAGGTAAGCAAGTGAATTTTAATTTGCGTTATTATTTTAAGAAGTTAGGCAAAATTATGAAAAATATTTTTAACTAGAATATTTTAAACAGAATACAAACGTAAGCAGGCATTCAATGTCAGCCATTGCTACCCAAAACCTAGGACTCTGAACCATAAAATAGGTTTAATGCAGTCAATGATATTAGTGCTTTAACAGATTATATTTATGTGAACATTGTTTAGAGTGTGCTTTCATATAATACAGTACATACCAACACCTGACCCCAGCAGACGGCATGAGGACCTCTTATCCATTGCTTGCACAGTACAGTAAATAATTACTCTCCTATCATACAAACACTATATTACACAAGCACTAACCCATCGGCACTTATGGCACAACCATACGCACTTTGGTCAGTGACCCAGTCACTTAATGTACAGTGGTACCAGTCTGCAAAGAAGGAGGCCGTAAATATTTTTTTTAGGGTAATACCTTAATTTCATCCTCACTGTCTTAATATTAATGTCCTCAACTAGTGTTCAATAGGGTAAAATCTAATAAATATTGAGATCCTGGTCCTGATGCTGTCCTAATAACAGACACACACACACACACACAAACCCAGGGGTCGGGTAAAAGCAGTCTAGGGGAAAACGGACAGTGGAGTGCTCTTCTGCCAACGGAACACTTTGTTCCTCCAGAACGTAAACATACTGATTTATCTCAACAGCTCTCTTCAAACAAGGCCGCCTCTCTTCCTCTCCTGCTCATCTCCTCTCTCCTGCAGCCTCTCTTTCTCTCCAGCTTAATGCCCTGCTGCACCCCACTGAACTCTCTCATTTTGGGAACTTGTGATGTCTATGTTAACACTCACAAACACCAGCGGCCCCAATCACCTTGTTCTCTTATTCTCTCTTTCTCTCTGTGTCTCTTTACCGCGCGTCAGTACCGTTGCCTTGCAGAAGGAGCTTGGCCTCTCGCACACTCAAACCTGCCACACCAGCCCCTGCACGAGGTGGAGAGATGCTAAGAGCAGCTTTGGAACACAATGACAAATCAAGCCCTCCAAAATAAGGGTGACTGGGCCTCTTTACCTAGCTTGCACTAGCGCTGCCCTTTTCTTTCCAACCCCCCCTCCCTTCAGCTCCTTTTAAAGTTTGGCTAAATACACACCGCCGTCTTTATGTTTCCTTTTCTCTTTCTTCTCTCTCAGGATAGAAGTTTGATGGCTCACACTGATTCCAGCGTCACAGGCAGACTGACAGTTGACATTCTCTCTTCTTTAAAAAACTGTCCTGCTCCTTTATTTCCCTTGCTCTGCTCAGATTGCCACACTATTGTCAGAGGTATAGCATTGAGGGGTGGGCAGGGAGAGATAGCAGCTTTCATAGCCTTCTGATTGTGAGAGATTTCAGAGGTTGGGGTGAGTGGACGAGAGGTGGAGCAAAAGTGAAAGCAGAAAGTGTTGGGAAAGAATAAAAAACGAGACAAAAAGTTAAGAGCGAGCTGAGCCAGATAATAAGCATCACTTGCTTTCATTTGGCCATTAGTTCAAATATACAAGTCTTCTTCTAGCCTAGAGCTGCTACACTAACACACACAGATTTAAGTCTGTTTATTTATCACTGAAATAACTGTAGCACCACCAGAAAGGTAAGACTACAGAGAGCCAGCTCTGCATGGCAATCGGCATGAATTTTCAATTGTTAAACTTTTATGAAATTTGTCCTTTTCCCTCGCCTGCTGTTAGCTTCTGTGTAGATTGTTTACAGCTTTTTCTCTCGTGCACTTTTTTTTTTATCTCCCACCTGTCACGTGGAAAGATTTCCACAACAAAAGACACAGATCTTGTAATTGAGTTTGTCCATGTGGAAAAACAATACAAGCCGGAAAAATACTTAATGCCTGGTATTTTGTATACATGTCAGATCGCATGAATGTAAGTTTAAATTGGACCCGTTTGTGCATCGTGTGTGGAAAAAAAGGCAGAAGAGCTGAGTGGAGAGAAGGCAACTGAAAAAAAGGAGAGACGGGGAGGAAGTGGCACTGAGCTTGAATCCTCTACACGTGGATGAGAAGGCTTTAGTTTGGCAAAAACTATATGCAAGAAAATGCCATGGACAATGGACAATGGACAATACCATTGTCCAATACTGACTCCGGTTCTGTTTATCTGTTCGGGTTCTTATTAATTTCCCCTTTTGATTTAAATATGGTTTAATAAATATATATAATCTAAAATTTACATACTAAAAATATATTTTTGTTTCATTGTTGTTAATGTTTCCCATTCTGATGCAGATTTGTTTATTACTGCCACATGAATGCATAGCCAGTAGCGATCAAATCTCCACCAGAGCGCAAAGAAGAAGGCACTTTTTTTGTGTGTGTTTTCAGACACAGTGGCTCACTTTTACAACAGACAATAACTATGAGTCATGACGTAGGGGTTTACTTTGACAAAAGTGTGTTAAGTTTCTTTGCCCATACTCTTTTACTCATCATGTCTGGAGGATGGACTGTTAAGATTCCGTCCCAAACAAGCTCAGGAGACTGCTTTAAACAGGAATCAGAATAAATTTGCAACCAGACTTGTTGCTAATTATGCATTGCGCTTATCTTTGTGTGAAGTGAAGCCAACAATTTTGAACAATTTTGACTGTTGACTGCGCTCACATTGAGTTAAAGGTTAAAGTTGAATACCATCTAAACAAATGACCATGTTATTGTGTTGATGCGCATATGTGTCTTTGTCTACATTCTGCGTTCATAAAATGAACTGTATGTCAGTTTTTGTGGCAGATACCTGGGACTCAGCTTTTTTTTATTTATCTAAAACTGAGTTTGGATTCCCAGCTCCTATTCGGCATTGTGAGGGGCTAGTTCTGCTAGTTCAATATAAACACCTGTTATTTAAATATGTCAGCTACAATTTTAATAAATTTTCATTTTGGATTGGCTACGGTATGAGTATTGATAAAAATCCACATCAGCATACTTATTCCATAATTAACAAAAGAAATTAAAATAGGTATCAGGGCCAAATACGTGATCTGGACAACTAATAAATATTGTGAGCGGTGTCTTTATGGTTGTATTACAGTACAACTTTCCTTTACAGTACAACTTTCCTTTATATAGTCCTGATCATTTATACCTAATACTACTTTCAGATTAGTTTTCAGAAGGTTGTCGATCCCCTTGTTCCCCGTTCCTTCATTATATACTCATGAACCTGTCTTCAGACAGTGACAGCTGAAAATTAAGTATTAAAACTAGATTTCGACATTGGATAGTATGACATATATATGGTATTATACAGGGGTCAACCTAGTTTATGAAATACTTTGTTGCTTCTTAAAGGAATTTGTAACAGGCACTCAATTTACATCATAAGACGGCTGATACCAGGCCATTTGTCATCTTTGGATGAGGATTTAAACTTAGGTCTATCTTTTAACAACAACAGTAAAATTCTGCTCAAGTGTTAACTTTACAATACATACATTTACTTTTAATTAGGTATATTTTGTATTTATGTACTTGTATTTAAGCACACTTTTGAATTTGTAATAAAGCATGGCATAAAATGCTTTTTCTTGAGGTTCTTTCTACTCTTTCCATGTCTCAGTGTATTATTTAAAATACATTATTTGCTTTATTCTTGTAATTATATATATAACAAGTTAATCTCAGTGTGTTAACACTTTAATTTCTTCTTGGTGTAGTAACTAATCCTCTGCTACACAGTATGTTATTTCCTATAAGCTCTTTTTGACAGCAGTTAAAATATACTAAAATTAAAACACATTAAATGCACATCTGCAACCAAAGATGTCAAAACCATTAAACAACCCACTTAAAGCATTGCTTTATTTTATACAACAAACATCAGAGACTGATATGTCTCTGCCACGTGCTTTTACTGTAACTCATCAATAGGAAAAAAATACTGTTTTGTTGATTATTTGCCAACCCATGTTGACATACACATGTGAATACAACACACATAAAAATTGCGCAAATATATATTTTTTCTAACCAAAAAAAAGCCAGTGACAGGTTGAAGGGTCACAGTCAGTGGCAGAGGAAAACCTCTTTTTTGAAAGAGGTGTCTCCCCTCTTAAGCCCTCACCCCCGCTTCTCCTCTCCCTGCCACTCGTCAGTCTGTGTGATGTGTTTAAGCCAATACCATAATAAAGGATGCGACCATACATATTCATGATAGAAATCTAGTAATTAGTAAACCCCCCTATGCACACACATACACACACGCATGCACACATGCTTCATGCATATGTATGTCCTTGGCAAACAAAGAAAGTGGCAGCGTGGGGCATTTTCTATTAACACACACATCCACACGTGTGATGGCACAGATAGCAGTCCTGCCACTCAGACACACATGCATGTGCAGGTACACACTCACACACACATCGTGATTGAAAGATTGAGAAGGAAAGGCTTTCCCTCCCTCATCAATACAGAACCTATAATTTCCTGCGGGTTAAAAAAAACAGCTTCAAACACACCCAAGTCAGCACTGGCTCCCAAATGCTCACTCATTCACTGTCTGGCACACACACACGCGCACCCAAAACTACCAACACACACACACATACAGACAGCCCTGCATCACTATTGCATCACTTTTAACCAAAGACTGTAAGGCATATTTAAGAATCCAAACCCTGCTGGGATGCCTGGGTTGCCGTCTACTCACACACACTAACACACACATCACATTCACAATAAGCCACTGCTTGAATGTTATCTCTCACTGAAAAAAAACAGCTGAATGCAAGTGAGAACTAGGACAATCAATGAAAAATGATTGCATCATGTGAAGTGAGTCTGTTGCTTTGAACCTAAGGGGTTGGTAGGTGTAGCTTTTGTGGAATAGGTATTAGATGAGACCAGCGCAAGGTAGAGTGGTGAAGAATAAGTTGACAAAAAGCTCAGAGTGCTGGCTGTTTTCGGGTTCTTTCTACAACATTCTGAACTACAAAAGAACAATTTCTTAGACATGTCCTTATCAATAGTAAGTGTTGGACATCCTATAAAGTTTGTCAACATTATAAAGACATTGTTTGTGGAATACAGCAGCCAATCCTTCTTAAAACTAATAAATAGTAGAAATTTGTTTCTCAGTTTCAGTAAGATTTAAATCTCTGTCTTTCAGTGATAATTACTTGTCAAATTTAAAAACATGAATTTGTTTGACTATATCACCTGAAAAGAGAAGACATTATTATACTACAGTAACAACATTAAAATAAACATTTTTTCAATCACCACAGATAAAATCTAGAAATATTTGCCCTTATAATTACTTCAAACATATTTTCTTTAAGAATAGGCAAAAATTTAGCAATACCACATTTATGGATATAGCAAGGTAAATTCAAACCAACTCAACTTGAAAAACAAACTAGTGAATAAGAGATCACTGGGCAAAAACCCTGTGAAATTTATTAGATCATTGCTGAAGAAAATATTGCAGCATGAAGCAAAAAAAGGAAAGTTGGTCAGGAGGGCTGACATGCTGCACACAAAAAAGAAACAGATAATAACTTTAAAGACAAAAAACCTGAATAGAATCAATCTCAGTAAATTAAAAATGACACCTGTTATGAAGTCCCCTTTACCATTAGCTCTTGAATGTGCCTATCAATATTAAAAAGCTCATGTCTATCAATAATCAGTTTCATCTGAGGAAAAAGCATAGTTAAACACTCCCAGCACTGGTGTGCTCACTTTATACATTTACAGAATAGTTTCAAGTTTATGAACCTTTACAATTTTCTATTTCTGGATAACTATGATCCAAATCATAGTCAGATTTTCCTAAGTTTTAAAACTAAATCAAATAAATCCAAATTAAGAAAACACGAAAAAACACTGCAATTACCCTTTTTTGAGGAATCTAACTGCATATAGCAAAGGTTTGTGAAACTCATGTCAGCACTTTGACTCACTCCAAAACATTACATTTCCTCTGCTTAAACCATTTTTGATACTTATGTGTTTAATGGCATTGTCTTTCTGCATAATCCAGTTTCCGTTGAGCTTTAAATTATTGATAGATACCTCACAATCCGAAGCTCCCTCAATGATTGGAAGCCACCCTGCAGGCCCAGATCATGATACAGCTGCTGCCGTGTTTGACAGATGGGATAAAGTTCTTATGTTAGAAACACATAATGCTTTTCATTCAAGCCATACACTTCCTTTTTTAAATGTGTTTTTCTTCAAAAATAAAATTTTTGATCACATCAGATTTACGCAGAAATACAGAAAATCCTAACAGATTCACTGGCTTTCAATTCCCATTACATAACTTTGTGCAATTTTACTTTCCTTATTTTGAAGGTCATAAAATCTGCTCTCCTCACAAGGGACATCACTGTCATTACAGAATGTAAAAGGACATTTTGGGAGTTTTGCCTAGGCACAGACGATAAAACTAACTGTGCTCAGGTAGCCACAGTCCAGTGAAAACTATTTGAACAGCACCACCAGCTGAGAGTGCTCGCTGTCCTTATTATTATATCCGCAAATGTACGTACACACACACGCACACATGCACACACACAAATACACATACATAAGTTGCCACACAGTGAAGGGCTTAACGATCTCCGAACAGGCTCATCTGAAGTTGTAATGGGTCAGGTATAAAGGGTTTTTTTGTGTGCATGTCAATCAGAGAAGTATGAAAGCCTATGAGCATGCAGAGAAAATGAGAGGTTCACCACAAAGAAACATTCAGGCGCCTAAAATAATACCGCTCAACAGCCATTCAGAGACTCTCTCACTTTAGCATATGAATCATAGCGAATAATCAAGTTTCTACCAGGGAAAGGCCTATAAATTAAATGGAAGCAGCATTGAGAGGTGGAAAACAGAATAAATGAGTCGAGATAAAGATCTGATGTTGCCGTATTCAGGTATTTGCTAGATTATTTTTTTTATGTCCAGTGGGGTTTATAAAATGTTGATATACCTGCAGTATCTTCAAAGACTGGTCTGATGTTGTTGATGTCAGAAAAACTTGGAAAAGAGTCTTGGAGGTAGGAATCTTTCTATATGTGGAGGGGTCAGAAAGACTCACTTCCCCCAATAGGCACACAATCACACATCCACAATGGGGAAGCTTTTGGTTAGTGAGGTAAATAATGCTGGAAGAAGACGGAATAACACGTGAGCAAGGAGAAGGAGGATGAGGAGGACGAAGAGGAGGAGAAGGAGGAGGAGCAGGAAATGAACTAAACTCTAGTTAACCGCACCTGCAGGGAGCTCCTCCTGTGTATAATGAGAGTGTTTAATGAGTGCACACTGCTTAACGCCTCTGAGTGTGAGTGTGCATGTATGTTTGTGTGCCTATGTGTGGTTGTGTGTGAGCGCGTGTGCATGTGGATGAGTGTGATAATTGAATAGAGACACAGTCTTCATTCCAGCCCCCAGCGCCCACACACGGAAAATAACTCATGAATACATTTTGTGTGTCCACTGCATATTTCTGTTGTTCAAGTTGCTCTCTCCTGTTCCTGGTGATGAGTAAATAGAGTGCCCATTGACAAACTGGGGGAATAATATTCCAGTTAAGTGGTCTAATAAAAACAGGAAATATGAATAATTAAAACATATTACTTAATCAAAATGCAGATGGAGTATAAGGCTGTGGCAGGGGGCCTAAATAAGCCACTCAGGCGGAGTGAGAATAAGGCTGTACGTTCAGAGAGTTCTACTGGGCTTAAACGCAAATGTGTGTGTGTGTGTGGGGGGGGGTCCAATGATGTAAACAAAACGTGCAGTGAACAGAAGATGCAAAACATAAAAATGACAATGTGCAAATACAATTAAAAAGGGACAATGTAATGAGATGTTTATTGCATAGAAAAGAGGACAAGAAAAAAGAGAACGTGAGCGAAGGAAAAATGGGAAGGGGGAAGAGAAAGGGGGAGGAAGGGAGGTAGAAAGGAAGTGGTAGAAGAGATGAGCAGCTCAATTTATCAAACCCTTTGCTGTGGGAGACTAATTAATTTGTTTGTGTGATTGCTTTTCCACATGGTCCCCATATACACACACATTTTCACAAGCTCGCACATTAACACGCACACACCGGTGTCACCGAAGCCAACGTGATGGACCTCAGCGCACACACTGACAAAGTGTAAAGTGCTTTCTTTCTTTAGTCTGTCTTTTCATATCCACACACCACTCTTCACTGCCTTGTTTTTTGTTTTGTTTTGCTCGTGTTAACTTACATATTTCCATGCCAAATTAAGCGTTTAAATGATTTGTCTTTGTCTCTTGCAATCAATCGTTTGTTGACGGCCTCTTTAGTAGGTGCACCTGTTCAACTGCTCATTAATGCAAAAATCCAATTAACCAATCACATGCGCCAATTTAATGTATTTAGGCTTTTAGACATGGTCAAGACAATTTGCTGAAATTCAAACTAAGCATCAGAATAGGAAAGAAAGGTTATTAAACCGTTTAAACTAAACTTCTAAATCCAAATACTAGCATGACCTAGTAACCCTAACCCTGATTAACAACTATATTATGTTTTGCAAGCAGCAGTGTTATTCCACTTTTATTACATCTAAGTTAAAAGGAGCCTACACTGTGACAGCGTGAACAAGACCATTTTGGACAGAAAAACAAATACCTTTCGCAGCTTTATTTTCTGATTTTAATTGTTAGCATTTTTTGTAAAGAGCAGACTGTGCGTTGTTTGATGCATGTGCAAATAGCGCCTGTATATGGACGGTTATTTCTAGTTAAATAGCCCACATCATAATGAGGTTTTAACATTTACAAGATTTTCAGCCATCTGGTCACCATGATATTATCCACGAGTTATCCACTTCAGTTTTAACCAGAGATAGCACCAATCAACGCTAAATGATTAGCGCAATGTGAAGCTACTTTATGAAAATTTTCTAAGCCTTGGTCACATCGCAGATCATTTGCCATGTTCACACATTATAAATGTGAATGGCACCTGCAGCTCCTGTCTGAAAAATCTGTTAAAGGACACAATGATTCTTATATACTTATAATGTTAGTTACATACATGACCAAACAAACATGGTGAATGTTTCATTTGTTGCATGGAAACAAGGTATTGCTGGTTCATGAAGTGATGGTGAAGTTAGAAAACAGAGGTAGGACAGCATCAACTAAAAAGTAAAATGACTTGGTCTCAGATATATGATCAAACACAATGTGTGCGGCTTTATTAGAAAAAATGAGAGTCAGATAACATTTCACAGTGTTCACTGTCAGTGGTGATCCTAGAGTGTGTTGGGCCCCTAGGCTAAAATCAAAAAAACTCTGTGCTTAAGATATGGAAAATACAATAACATACACACCACACCACACTGCACATAGCACAATAACTTACAGTAATACACATAGTGATTTATGCACACTTGTCCAAATTCCTTTGAATCTCAGTTTCATAACTTAGCATTCATAACTTGACAATTAGCTTAGTGAAACACAGCTTTCATCAGTTTACTACTGAAAAAGGCTAGGAGTTAGCTGATTATTTGCAGCCTGCTGGCTAAGCTATTAAAGCCCCTTCAATGCACCGGAATCCAGACATAATCTAGACTTTAGCCCGATAGGAGTGTATGTGGGAATGCAAAAGCCCCAGTCTTTTGCCCCAGACATTAGCTGGATCTTTTCCAGCCAGCTTCATAGTGCAAAGTCTGGATTATTTCAACCCCAGCTCATGTGTGAATAGAGGAGGAAATAGAGGAGGAAATATGTTGATGACGTCAATTTCCCGCGACTGCCACAAACCTAGCCATACAAACACCCAAAGTTGAAGAATTCATATAATACTACTGCGGATACTTCTAATTACATTCAATATTAATAATGAATGTATTTAGACGTAAATGTTTATTTTGGTAGTGTTGGCTTCCTTCGCTATCAAGGAAAACATTGTCACTTTTGCAGCTTTTTTGCCAAACAAAAAAGTATTTCTGTGAGAAAGCACTTTGGCCAGACTATCTCTCGATGTTGGCTGCATGTCTAAAAGGAAAATTCTAGATAATGTGTGGAGCTGCTCCTTCTGACATCCTCTAGGTCTAGTTCATGTCTGAAAGGAGGACAACGCCTGTTGTTTTCCTTCAGCTGGCGTTGGATCCATATAGTTTAACTTTTGCCAGCACTAACACTGGCATGGGGCCCCAAGCAATTGCCTGGCTTGCTTGCTGGCACGGAGCACCTATGTGCCCAGCAACCAGAGGGTCAGTGACTTCCTTGTTTTAAAAACAGTAAAAAAAAAAATAAAAGGTTAACTTTTTGAGAACATGTGTTTGCAGGACGACCCCTTGTCATGTTATAAAGAACAGGAATGTGACATAAGCCAAGGTAACTAACGCAACTAATTGTGGGAGTTTAAGTTAAGGACACTATGGCAGACAGCTGCTGTGCATTAGTAATAAAAGTAGAAGTTAGACTGGTGTTTATATTATCCAACAGAAAAACATGGTAGAAATTTGACAATTGGCAGGAACATTATCGTAATGTGATTTTTCAGCTTTCTAACATGAAAATAAAACAGTGGAACTCAGCTTGCAATGTTAACACAGAGACATGTCAAAGTATGAGTAGCACCTCTTCGGTGACCATGCATCACTTTCAGCAATATTTCCTGACATATGTAAGAGCTTGCTGCATTTTCACAAAGTTAAATTATAATAAAAACACAATTAACTGCTATGGTTATGGCTACTTCAAGTCTGCAATTTCAACAAAAATTCTTGCATGTTCTTCTGCCAGAACAAATATGGCCATGACTAGCATTTTAAAAACAGCAACTTTCAAAGAGAAAAAAACAGATGAATAAAGCACATAGTTGGGGTGAGATTCTGGATGGAAAGTCACGGACAACACAGACTGCAGAGTCTACACAAATATTGAAGGAAATAAGGTAGGAAAACATGTTTGTTCAGCTTCTCTCAGTCTTGCGTGTGTCATTGCACAGTCCCATCATGTTTAAAAGAAGTGTATCCTAAAATTTGGTAATTCCTTCCCTAAATGCAATGCAGCATTACATAATAGCCCATTCTGTATATAATGCATTGGGTCCCAATTCTGGTCAAACATGATCAGGTGTGAAGCCAGAACATACCATCTTAGATTATGGTAGGATGGAGGAAGACAAAGCAAATTGGTATCTTCCAACTTCTGATTTACTGAACACACCTGATCCAGGTAATCGGCTGGATTGCAATATAAGAAGAGATGGTTCTAATTTTTTGGCCACACCATTCTTTTAAACATGGTGACCTTTGACCAAACAGAATTCAAGGCAGAGCTGCTGTATTGGATTGTGTTAGAATGTACAGGTGTACCTAATAAAGTGGCCAGTGAGAGTATCTATACAGATGGAAAAGCTGTTGCGTTAAAAACATTGCTCTTTAAGCTTTTTTACATAATAAATGCAACCTACATTTTGCCTCGCTGTTATCTTTTGGCTAACATTTCCAACTGTAAAAACACGGACTGCCATTAAGATATGTCTGGATAAATAATTTTACACTGATACCTGGCTAACTAAATCGAAATTTGTCTGTCATATTTGTTGTTATTGCAGTGAAGTAATGTCCGATTTGTGCCTGATGAATCTGCTGGCATAATGGTGGTACTGGATAGCTTAGCGGGATAGCATGTCCAATTAGTTTGTAGGCAGGCCATTTATCATGCTTCAAATCTGTCTGGAGGCGTACAAACACAAGAATTTGATTAATGGCAATCATTTCAGAGGGGCATAGAGGTGGAATTTTAAAACACTTGTACCGATTAGGATGTTCCTCATATGAATTAGTAGGCAACGCTGTTGCACACACACTTTTTTTTTTTATGAGCAGACAGTATGGTTTGTCATAGCACAAAAACTAAAGATGTTAATAATAACATTATCAACGAAAGCTACATTAAGTTGTATTAAGCTGCAGACTGTGTCAGCATGCTACTGTAAACATAAATCAGCCATCATTAATATTATATCTTTAGATCATTTTGAAAACACTCTAAACAGATCTCAATAAACCTTACTTCTTTTGGTCTTTGTTGGTGGTGTATTGCAATTCCATTACTGTATGTTTATCAAAATCAAAACCCTATTGTTCATGTCCCTGACGCTTGTAACTTGTTTTCCTGCTTCACCTGTAGAAACTATGATTTTAATCAAACAATTTAATAAAATCTATTTCACTCTGTTTGAATGCATGGGGAGACGTGACTGTCATGGCAATAACATTTTTCTACCAGGGAGAATGTTTATGCCTTGATTATATGTCATCTTATAAGCACAATGGCCAGTCAAAAGTTTAGTAAATAAATGCAATAAGTTATACACAATATAGTGTACAAGTCAAAATTAAGATGTATTCCACAAAGTGACAATAAAACCATTAGCTGCAGCAAGACAGAGAATAATGAGTCGATATGTCCATGAACTGAGTCCTCTGAACACCCTACACTCATCACACTGTGAAACCATACAACCAACCACCAAGGACACACACTGACAAACAAGTGTAACACACAATAGCCAGCTACCTGCCACCTCCAGACCGCCTTTGCAGGTGACTCCTGTGTCTGCTAGTTAGTGCAGATAAGTTCACTGGTTTTATTCACTGGTTTTAGTTTTGTAAATTTTGAATGTTACTAATAATGTTCTTGTAAAATTCTTGACTAATACGACAAGTTTGAATATCATTCTTTATAGTGACAGGTGTTTATTGAGGGTCTTTATTCAGTGTTTCATCATTTTAGCTCCTTTCTGTGCTCCAGGGTCTAACCATACATATAAATGCAGGTCTATGCAAAAAGTTTAACGACAAGTATGTATTAACACACTTTTGGCAAGCCTAGACAATGTTGCGAATGTGAAAAGACGACGAGGAAAGACACAAATATTCATATGTGCTTCTACCTGTCTGGACAACCCTGGTCGATTATTGTTCTTTGGCCTCTGGTCACAGTTTAATTAAACTGCACATCACTTTGTTGTGCACGCAGAATAATATAGCAAAGAAAAAAGGGGTTTCAGGCTCCGTCTGTTCTGTCTCTTTATTGTGTTCCACACACACACACACACACACACACACACACAGAACCAGCATGTTAAATCATCCAGCCTAAACTGCAAAAGGTGCAGAACTTTCTCCTCATCCTCCTCTCTTCTCTACTGTTATTAGAATTTCCTGCAGAGCAGAGCAGTGTGTCTTCCACTGCTGAGTTGGAACTGCAGGGTCACACTGGAGAGCTAAAGCCTCCAGCCTCCACTCCACTCGGACCACTCTTTATCCTGACCTTCAGGGAGCTTGAAGGAGGATAGGTCACAGCTCACAGAGGGCTGAGAAATACTCAATTTGAAACAAGTCATTTTACTCTATATGTGCCTATTTACGATGCCAAAAACACAGTGCCAAGAGCTCCGTGTTCATCAGATGTGAAGACGTGTTGTTTAGTAAAAGAAGAGGGTTTGTCTAAAACCATACAGTACAAACATACACCCACACAACATGCTATCTCTTAACTGGTCAGACAAGCAAAAAAGGCATCTAGATCACTTGGCGTACAGCCACAAACAACCCAAGTGTTCACACACATTCAACATCACACACCTCAGGCCAGTGGTGCCTGGGTGAACCGGAGAAGCAATAATTGAAAGTTGTCTTGCTTCAGAGAGCATGACACAAAACCAAGAGGGGAACCAAGAGCATTTTTGCACTGTTTGTATGTCGGAGTTAGTAGGTACTCGGGATAGGTCAGAAACGATGTCTGGCCCTGCCCAGTGACCAGGCTCAGGGTGGGGTGAAAGCAGAGAGGGGGCAGGGAGAGGGTTAATTTCTGGCTGCCATGGCTAATGCTTCAATCTTCTTGCCCCCTTTGCTACAACAACATGGGATCAACAAAGACAGGATCAACAAAGCTCCAGCCAAAATCCTCCGATGCACTGACACAGAAAATTCCCAGTCCTCCCTGGGCCGCACAGGGAACAGCAAACACACACACACACACACTCCCACACACACACACACACACATATCTCTGACTGCTTAGGGAACAACAAACAAAGGCAGTAAATACAGCTGCAGACGACTGGGCAGATAACAGCCAATCCCTATCCCCAACTTGTTCCGTGGCTCAGTGGCTACTGACTGCCCTCTGCAGCTCGCTGCCTTGGCCATGCCTTCTAAACAGAACAAACACCTGCTGCTTAATGCTTCAGCTCACTCAACTACAGCATCCCTTGTCAAACAGCAAAGTTTTTACTCTTCCTGGTTGTGCACAACTTTCCTCCATTCGTCTCATTCACTTTATTTTCTTGGTGTCTCTAACTTGTGTCTGTGTTGAACAGCTGCATGAGCTACTGTCAGTAATTTGTTTCGATTCGTGATGGCAGGCAGCATAACAAAGACAGAAAGATCAGTACGTGAAGGTACAGCACATACCGTCTCAAAGTCTCACAGACTCATACAGATGCATACACAAAGACTAACACCTCAGCACAAAGAGGGCAGAAAAAGGCCACACAGGCCTGTGTTTTAATGGAGTAGACGCCTGGATGGCAAGATGGAGAGGTAGGCTTCCTGCAGAGGAAGACATGAAGAGAAAGAGAGAGGCTGAGAGTGACAGACTGAGAAGAGGGAGGTGGGACGTAAGGCAGCCCTGCTTGCAGAAGGGTGTTTGATGTAATCCAGGAAGTTAGTTTAGTAACTCCATCCCTCCATCCCTCCATTTTAGTGTAGGATAGGAGAAAGAGGGATGAAGGAGGCCCTTGTCTGGAGAGCCAGGGGTTTTCCACATCTGTCCTCTGCATTGTAGCCAGCCTCTCTAAACAGCCCAGCAGTCTGTTATGGCTGGGGGAGGTGCGCACGCACACACACACACCAACAGACACGCACACAAGCTATGTCTGAGTGAGCTATGTGGAACGTTTAGCACTGATTGCAGTTAAGCGTTAAATCATCCATACTAAAGTTACCAGTGAGAGAAAACACATCGCAGCATAATTCGCAGCAAAGCAATGTCAGAGTTTAGTACATGCGTGCATGCGTGTGTTTGTGAAACGCCAGTCACACAACACTGCCCTGCCCGCTGAAGGGATCCTTGTCTTTCTTTTTTCTCCCAAGCCTCCTTTTTCCTCTGGAATGCTCCCTAACATGCACTCGCCTTTTCTTTCTTCAGGATATTTGACCCCACACCCCGCTCCACACCACACTACCAACAACACACTACTTACCCAGAACCACTCCCAAACCTCTCAGCTAAAACCTGGAAACTCTTTCATACTTTTAGTGGGTAGGTGCCAAACAAACACAAGTTTGTAACGGTGAATCTACAAACTTCTGCTTGTTATGTACAATCTCCACTGTAACTCACGCACTACTCGGGTTAGACTGTATAATCAGGCCTGAAGTCTGGGCAGCAGCGAAGAAGGATGGATTCTTTTCTGCTCACTTGTGCCCCTTGTGGTTGCAAAGCAGAACCTACTTTTGATTAAGAAAGTTAAGGTAAAGCTATTTTCAACAAACTGTCACAATTACGCATCTTTAAAGAAATGAATGTGAAGTGTTCAGTGTAATCATACAAGTGTTGATCAGATACCAAATCCAAGTTCCTCCCTTTCAATACAGGTTAGTTACATGTTACATGTTAGAAGTAATCCTTATTGTAGGCTGTCATAACCAAAGGCCATTAAATGGTCACATACCTTGCACAATGCAGGGCTCTTTATTTCTTACCTAGAATTTCCTGTGTGTCAGTTTCTTAGCAAAGCAGTCACTCAACATTATTTCTTTCATTCTCTCCATTTCAACCATTTATGCTCATTTTAGCAGGCTGACATGTCATTGTAGTGGGCGTTTGACAGTCAAACACATTTCAATGTAATTGCCACCTCATAACGTCATAATTACCATAGATGCTACAGCACTCACTTCTGAGAGGCTTGACAATAATAGGAAAGCTGTAATGATAGGTGTGTATCATGGTGCGTGCACACATGCACACAATCCAACCCGCACGCACGCACGCACACACACACACACACACACACACCTAAACAGCATTTTTCCCACATGTCTACCCTGGCTCTGGCCCTGATTTTTTGCCATTTCTCTTCATGTAGATATCTCCCATTTAATTCAATTAAAATTTTTAAACAACCTAATTGGAAACAACTGCTTGGAAAATTTAAATTACATAAACAAAACTATTCTGACAGATTACGTCTAATATTAGGCATCTGGGCCTTATTAGGCTCCAGTAATAACAGCGCGGGCACATGGGGAGGACAGGGGAGCAGGCCATTTTCTGCTGTATTAGCTCTGACTGGCCGCTCAGCCAGAAGGTGTGTGTGTCTATAACTGTGCACCCCACAACAGAGCAGTGTTTATTTATTCTCTATTAGAGCAGGAGCAGACATTAAACCTAAACAGGTCCTGAGTAGTGCTCCCCCCTGTTGGTTCCTTCTTTCCTCCCTCTGGCCCGATTAAGACCACATGGAAATGTGGCACACTAAAGGTGAAAGAGAGGGGAGGGGAACACATGTGCAGAACACATACAGTGCATTCAGAAAGTATTCAGACCCTCTTCACTTTTTTCAGTTTTGTTATTTTGCAGCCTGATGCTACAGTTGTTTAATATTTTTTTTTCTCATTAATCTACACTCTGTAACTCATGAAGACAAAGTGAAAAAAGAATTTTAGAAATGTCTGAAAGAAGAAAGCATCACATTGGTCTAAAAGTTCAGACATTTTGCACCAACACTTTTTAGTACAATACAACAATTTAGCTCAGGTATCTCAAATTCTCTTGGTCATTGCTGAGATGTTTCTGCACCTTGACTGGAGTCCACCTGTGCTAAAATTAACTGATTTGACATGATTATGAAAGGCACACATCCATCTGTAGAAGGTCTCACAGCTGACAATGCATATAAGTAACAGGGCAGAGCAAAAGCCATGCGGTGAAAGGAACCACGTGTAGACCTCACAGACAGGAATGTTGAAAGGCACAGATATGGGAACGGCTACAAAATAAACTGCTGTGTTTCAGGCTCCCAAGGGCACACTGGCCTTCATAATTCTCAAATGGATGAAGTTTGGTGCAACAAGAACTATGGTCAAGTGGACAAACTGAGCAATTGGGGAGAAGGGCCTTAAAAACAGAAGTGACCAAGAAGACGATGGCCTAAGAGATTATGTGTGGAGATGGGACAAAGTTCCAGAAGGACAGCCATCACCACAGCCCTCCACCAATCGAGGCTTTATGGCAGAGTAGCTAGATGGAAACCTTGCAAACAAACTAATGAACAGCGTTAGAGTTAGAGTTTGCAACAAAGCACCTAAAGGACTGTGAGGAACAAGATTCTCTGGTTTAGCCTTAACTCTAAATGTTATATCTGTAGGAAACCAGGCATCGCTCAATACCTGCCCAACATACCACACACATGCATCCAGATACTGAGTGTAGACTAATAAGGAATATGAGCCTGTATCAGGCTGCTGCATAAAATTGAAAAAAGTACTTTCTTAATGTATTGTATATAAAGAGATGTCAGGAACTATGTGTATTTGTTGAACTTCTGAAGTAGGGCTTTGTCTTTTCTCCTCTGCATCATTTTTGGTTTGCTACACTACTTTACAAGGTGGCCGTGTGTGCCAGCGTTCAGTAACAAATGAATGGGCTAAGAGTTTTACAGTGGCAGGTTGTGACTTGTATGTTGAGCCATCAGGGCAGCAGCCACAGTCGAACGTTGGCCCGCACCTTTTCAAGCTGCTTGCAGCTGTTGTCAAGGTGAACTCTCTCTCTTTTAAACCCTCTCCCTCAAACTTTCTCTCCGATCTCCCCATGACCCTGAAACTGTCTCTCACTGTCTGTCTTTTGCCCTCTTTTTCCCTCCTTCTCTCTCTCTCTCCCCTGCTGTGGTTTCAGCCCATGTCATCACATCAGAGTCGACAGCTCTAATCACAGTGCAGAGCGGATGGGCTGTAAAACATGGCAGGGACTGACAGCAGGGCTCAACACACACACCTTTCATCTTCTTTTACCAACGCACAGACTCTCACATATACATACATATACAAATGCATGGGCACACGTAACACACACATACACAGTCCACTCATTTGCACAGAACAGTGCACGCACCAACACACCCAGTACACAAATTCAAGGAGACCTCATCTTTCAGCAGTCCCTCTGGGGTGTGTTGTAGTCATGGTTTCCTGGCTGTGTTCTTCCGTAACCCCAAACATAACACTGCTCAAAGAGGAGGTAGGTGGGGGAGGAGAAAAAAAGAAGATCTGTCAATCAATGTCTGATCCACCTAATCCTCAGGTAAGACAGGAGCTTAACGGCGGAAGACTGTCGCAAGCCAGACAGAGTAAAACACACTCACACACGAACATCTGACCCTAGTCCACAACTCACATCTTCTTTACAATCTGAATTGATTTTATGTGACTCTGAAGTCAGATATAGATGTCCATTTTAATTTTCTATAACAAACAAAATCTAATGCCTATAGTATACTATAGGCAAAGTAAGTGTCACCGTATCGTAGTATGCGCCACCATGGTAGCTAACTTAAAAAACTAAATCGCACAAAAAAAGAAGTAGAATAGTATTTACAGTGCAAGCATCTACATGCAATCACACTGACTTCCATGTCTAATTTGAATTTCAAAAAAAATGTAAATTTACATTAATATTAGTACATTAGATGTTTCCGTATGTGCCTGTATGAATGCGCACACATCCACAATTTGAGGGAAAAAAGCCTTTGTCAGGTTGCACAATTGGCTTCTTCAAGGGGTTGGTTTAAACAGCTTCAATTCGTTCTGTAAAATAAGTCAAAGCTGAATTTTCAAAAAAGCCTTTTCAATGTTTATCTTTAGAGACAAGATTTTAAAGGAGTGCAATCAAAAATGTTTGGGTATTTATGAGTTTTGCTATTCAAAGCAACCAAATTTCTGAGTTATATAGGTATTCAAATTATTTTTGAAGCTTGGAGGAGGAGAAAGGACCAGTGCCTCTCAAGGTTGGTCTGATTGTAGTTGAAGTGGGTTGGTGTCCTTGCACTGCCCAGTCCTTGTATTCTGTCTAGTATTTGTAAAGCTGTATGTGTGTGCAGGTACATGTTGGTTTGTGTGTATGCATGTGCTTGCATGCATGTACACATTATTAAAAAAATAAAAACATTTTATTGACAGCCACTGTGCTCACAATACAAAAGAAGTCTGAATTCCAAGTCTGGAATTCATTAAGGACACTTTAGCATTCAGCAAGACAACAATATTAAATACTGAATACAGGTTGCTTGCTTGAAAAGTTTAAACAGTTTTACTTACCCAGACTCAGTTCAACACATAATAAAACATTCAGTCAGACACAAATAACTCCTAATTAAAAGAGGCTGCCATTATCTTGTCACAAGCGCAAATAATCAGTGCATACCAAAAAATTCTCTGCAGCTTTATTCAAAAACATTTTTCACAAATAAAAGACAACTGCTGACAAAAAATAGAACTGGTTAAAACATCTTAAATTGTTTGTCCTTGAACAATATTGGAGTACAGAATAACATTGATACATTTCAGGATTGAGATCCGTACACCACCTGAGCACCAGACAGAGTTTCACCAACCGTTAGTCATTGAAAATATATCCCAACCTCTATTCAATGACTACGCCGATGAAAATGTGTCTGGTGCTTGGGGAGGAGGAGCAACTTCCCTAATAGTTAAAATCACATAAACTGGCAGCAAAAACATGCTCTACTTCCCCTACATTAAGAGCAGACAAATTAAAATTGTTTAGGAAGAAAAGTTATTGGCAAGAGCGCATTTTATATCTATGCTAAAAACTATACATGGCAAAAAATAAACAAATATTCTGGGATACTCCAGTGAGTCAGAACCATGACATCTCTCATGTAATATAACACACATAGGGGACAGTTTAAGTGATGTGCATATCCTTTTCAATGTCGCCCTAAGGATAAGAGGGGGTGAGAGGGTGGAGCAGCGTGTGTGTGTGCATGTGTATATATGTGTGTGTGTGTGTGTATCAGGAAACAGGATGGCTTCAAAAGATTTATCACTGCTTGATCAGGTTGCGAGTGAGTTACTGCTGTTACCCCCCCTCACTCCCCTGCCCAGAGGCCAAGGTGGTATATCAGCCTCTATATGACACATGCACACATGTACACACACACAGACACTTACACATGCGAGTACACACACACACATCGCAGCGCGGTATATCAGCTTGTCTGCGACAGGCTCTGTGTGAGTCTCTCCCATCATGTGGCCATTAGACAGTAATGGCTGGGTGAGGAGAGTAGGGTTTCCCAGTGGGCTCAATACAACAGCATTTATTACACACAACAGAAGCACCATCCTGGCCCTGCCACTCAGACGGGGGGACGTAGGAGGAGGGCGCAGGAAAAACAGCGATAAAGGGGAGTGAGTGTATAAGACAGGTATTGTGTCAGGAGTTCAGGGGAACTAAATTGCATTTACTTGTTTGAGTGATTAACTGGCCGTGTAGATTAGTTTAGTAACAGTAAGGAAAGTAGGAAAAACACTGCAACAGGTGTATTTATGAACATTCTGAATGTTGGATTCTGAATCCAAAGCAGCTAACTCTGATTTGATGGATATTTGCTGTGTAACTGACTTTACTGTAAGTTGGCTGACTTTTTGACTCCTCTCTTGTGCTCGACTTGACTGTGCTTTAACATGCTATAGGAAAATGTTTTAGTGGTTTTATCACAAAACTCCAAGAAGACATGTTACATGTTGTTACTCTCAGCTTGCTTACTGATGATGTCTTCTAATACACATTTTTATTTCCATCTTTCCAAAAGAGACGGATAACAATGTTATTCCAGTTGAAACTTTTTTGTTTCAATTTTTATTTTGTTTTTGTTTTTTCACTTCAAATTATTATTTCCTTTTTGGGGAAAATAAGTTTGTTAATTTCAGTTTAGTTTTTATTTTTCTAGAAAAGAATATATATTTTCATATATGTGTAAATTCAGTTCACAAATGTTCGGTATGCAGGGGCTCACACCAAGTGAAGCATTACAGAGACTAACTTGATATCAACAGCTGGACTGATGACAGTTTCACCACTCCTAGTTGTTTTTTTTATGGTCCAGGTTTTAGACAAAACTTTTTTGTCATTTAGATTTTGTTTAAGTTTTGAAACTAGGCATATTTTTAAGTTTATTATTTACATGAATTTATTTTAAATTTTGATTTCATTTTATAAATTTGCTTTTTTGGATTTCACTTTAGCTTTAGTTTCACCTCAGTTTACTATAATAGCCTTGAAACGTGATCATGTGACCAGTGCAGAATTGCAGAATGTTTAGTAAAGCTTAGCTTAAGCAGCCTCGCTCTGTTCAACTAAAATAACATCTTTTTCCTCCTTTTGACTTTACGCTAACCATGTCCAGCTCTGGACTTGATCTACGGGTTATAATGATCCTGTCATCTTCAATTGAAAAAGCAGCAAATAAGCACATTTCTATAAAAGCTATTCCATTAAAAACATCACACTTGCGGTGCTCTGGTAGTCAAAGGTTTAAAGAAAATACCATAAGCTGTAACTGCAACGTCCTGGGTTTATATCCAGTTTGGGACCTTTGCTGCATATCATAACCTAGCTCTCTCTACCATCAAGCTTGTGCTCACAACTTGCAACTACTCAATAAAGGTAATAACAGTCCACCGCATTCTACGAAATGAAGAAAAATCCACACTGCCATTACAGTTAAATTGTTGGAGCTGCCACTGTTCAGAAGTTTTACAGCAGCATGGTGGAGGGGGTTGAACTTTAAACAGGCTCATTCCCTTGCAGATATACAGAAAACAGCAGCAAAAAGAAAAGGGCAGGAAAAACATTGAATCTTAAAGATGATGAAACATGGCAAATTCGTTGACAGATAATAAATTCCTTCCTGTGCTCTTGATACCATTTAGGTTCCCCTGAGCGAGCCTCCTCTGTAGCCCCCAGAGCAGGATTAAGAGGCGTGAAAAAGAAGGGCTTCACATGCAGGACACAGGGATGTACATCATGTTAGCGTCTTACAAAACGTGCGAATGGGCTGTATTTCCCCAGTTTAAGTCCCTTATTTCCATTTTGTCATGTCTGAACGCCTGTCATGCATTTGAACAAACATTGACATAATTAAAATGCAAATGCAGTTTAGTGGTGGCGGAGACAGAGAGAAATCTCTAAGCTGATATGCACACAGATACGGACGCACAGAAGGAGAAACACACACACCGAACACACCAAAACCCTTAGAAAAAACACACACGAGCACAAACTTTGCATTTCGATATAGTAAATGATAAAGGTTTAGAACAAATTCAGTTTGCGCAAAAAGCTATTGAGGACCATGTAAGTATGTTTTTGTTCAGATCTTCTGAGCGCACTGTGTGTGTACGTACACACACAGGGCTTCTTGGGCTACAGGCTCCCCAGCCCCTGGCCTTTATTAAGAGCAGTTGTTTGATGAGAAAAGGAGCCGGCCTTCACTCCAGGGCCAGGAAGAAGCCTGGGGAGTGGGTAAGTGGGTTAACCCAGAGGCCCAGACAAAGCCTGAGGAATGGATAAGTGGGTCACCCGCCCTCAACTGAACACTCAAAGGATCCACTCTGACTCCTCTCCCTTTTATTATTAGAGCTGGTCTAAAGTGTGAAGGGACTGCAGGAAGGAACACAGCACTCATCTGTGCATGAGCGAGGGAGCTTGTGTGTTTAGGTGTGTGCATGTATGTTTGGGCTTTATGCGCGCGTGTGTTCTCGCAAGTGCAAGAACAGAAAATTCAGTGGTCCTTGAGGACCCTGAGAAATTACAAGTACCAAGTTCAAGGCAGCTGCACAGGAATGTGGCACAGCTGTAGTGTGAACAACATTGGAGAAACTGATACAGAAGAAAAGTGTCATCTTGTGTGAGGGATGTTCACACCTTGGCTACCCTGGAGTCAGGTACGTTGAGCCTATGTGGTACAGGAAACCTGTTACAAATTTGTGATTGAGTCCAGAAACAACTTCTAATATTTCTAATTTTCATTTAAGAAGAAACAATCAGAAGGGTAAATGACACAGGTCCCAGACTTCCTCAGCTCTACAGCTACAACTACAATTAGCCATTAAACAGATGCTTGAAAAGCAATTCACTGCTAAGCAGCAGACACTAGGGACAAAAGGTTTAGTGTCTTGCCTGGGGAGGCTTTAACCTGTAACCAGGGGGAGCGGGACAGCTTTTCCAACTGGGATATGGCCGTCACTATCTATTTTTACATGCATGTATGTATTTAGACGTCTTAATGAACTTAAGATAACCTAACAAAGACACTTAAAGTATATAGAATAATAGTGTTGTGCGCTAGTACGCATACGCATTGTATGTCAACGATGACTACTCTTATCTCACATGGTGTCACAACAACATGCTGTAGCCATATGGCTCCAGCATTTCAGGTATAACTTGCATGAATACGTCCTGAGCCTTAAACTATCAACATCACACTAAATAGATTATTGAATAAATTATTGAAAAATGTTTAGTGTTGTATTCTGCCGAGATAATATTTGTCACAAAATACACAAATGTATTGAGACAAATGACACAAATAAGTATTGATGAAAATGATACATATTGGTCTAGTTCTAAAACACAGCTTAAATACAACAGTGCAAGGAATTCACCACCTCATGGTGCTTCATAGTGCACCTCCCCCAAAACCCCCCCCCCCACACACACACACACACACACACCCACACACAAACACCCACACACACACACACCCACACACACACAATGAAACACATACTTCAGTGGGAAGATCAGCAGGAGGATCAAGTGTAAAGTCTATAGTGCCATGGAAAGGCCTTTGATGAGAAGGAACACAAACAGAGTAACCACACCAACATCTCTCTCTCTCACACACACACACACGGACCAATTCACTCATTTTCTCCGAACTGTAATTATGTTCTTACCACAGTGTCGATGAGATTTACTTTTATTCTTCTGTTAACATCTAGTTTCCTGTCATTTATTAGGTGCTGCAAGATTAATGAACGACTATTACTCCTCTAATTTTGAATGACATGAAACACACACACACACTGACGGTGTAAGTGAGTTCCCACATAAACAAACAGACTGCGTCTTTGTGTTCTGCTGCACATCACCATAACACAGATCAACAGTCCCTGAGGTAACCACCAAAATAAAGATCTCATTACTTTACTCTCTACTCTCCCCTCCTCTCTGGCTTTCTCTCCATGGCTTGTCAGCTGCCAGACCCTGACGTCTCCTTTCATGTTGGCCAGGCCTCTGAGAGGAGCTGAGAGATGCTGAGAGGCGCAGAGAGCCTCCAAGGGCTTTGAGCAGCGTTTGATTCCTGCTAGATAATAGCTGGTTCACTGTCAGCCCCAGGATGATCAGTTAAATCCTTAATCACTGCCTGTCCACTTGCATGACATTATTTTAGGGCTCTTTTCTGGACCTTGTCTTCTCCTTTTCCAGCTCTCCACCTCTCCCCCTCCCTCAGTGAAAAGTAATCCCACAAGAGAAGCAACAGAAAACAGTAGGCTGTGGATGGGTTTATAGATGAAGGAATAAGTGGACAAAGCAAGTCCATGGCAGCTGACTGCAAGAATTTCTATTGGTGGTTCCAAGAAAGACAATAGGCTAGGAAAAGCTAAAAACTTCCATTTTGTGTGATTTCAGCTTATTCTTACTTTAGGGGGTAAAACAAGAGCAGAGACAGATAAAGGGGGAGATGTTGGCACCATAAAGGAGTAAAGACAAGTGCAAAGACCAACCTGAGAAGAACCTGTCTTTGACCTGTCAGTAAAGAGACAAAAAGAAGGAGAACCACTCTCTGTCTTCTCCACTCTCTTGTACCTGCCTGTTTTAAAAGGACATTCAAAGCCAGGCAGAGAGACAGTTAAGGCATTGTCTGTCAGCCTGTCCTGTAACAGTGTCACGGGCTGAGCGGAATGGGGAGACGAGCGTTCCATGTTCATGTCCAATACAGTCCCTTGATCAAGGGTGCTCCACAGCCAGGTGCTGCCACTGCTGACAGCCTCACCTCCACCCCCACCTATTTCTGTCTGAAGGAGGAGAGCATTTCACTTTGACAAAGACAGAAGTTTGGGGTCGGGGTATGGATAATGGGGGATACCTGGAAGTACAGTTTGACTACAGAGGCATCACAGAAAGTTTTGGACATTGACATTGTAGAGTGTGCAATAAGTCATCTTTGAAGTGTCCATAAACCTCAAAGTCAGACATTTTGGGGTTTTTGCTGTGTTGCAGTGGAATTAAGTCTAAAATCATCTCTTTTCAATTTCAGCATGATTAGAGGTGCAAAAACAACGTAATAAAAATCTATCCAACCTGCTTCAAATTACATTATTATGTTTTCAGCCCCCACACATGCCTACATTTGAAAAAGTCCAAACAACGGGGGTTAATTTGTTTAAAGAGCAGGAGCCTATATTTTAGGACATTACAGAAGTACAAAAGACAATATAGTTTTCCATATAGTTATTAATCCCTTTTTTTCAGTTACAACAAAGTACTCTGTTTTATATTTACTTCTCATTCATTTAAACAGAGAAGCTGCAACTGCCTCAAACCTCATAAAATAACAAATAACAGCACATGGCTAATTATCATAAAAATACAACAGCATAGGGCTAATTTGCATTTAGACTGCAGGTGTCTTCCAAGACATTGTTAGATTCAATTGAATTTACATTACTATTTATTCAACCTCAAAGCCTTACTCACTTACATAACTGGCTATCCAAACACGCTTGGTAAACTTTTCAACAGAGAACAAACAGTTATGTCAACATACAAACCAATGCTTCCTGTTTAAGATTTGAGAAAATACTGTTGCACGGCTAAAAGTGCAGCCATTAGTGATGGTGTAACAGAGAACAGTTAGTAAGTGTCAATGTCAAATGTCAGTTGACTTCGCACTGATGAGTGAACTGTTTGGTGTATATGATATAGGGAGTAGGGAATAAGTGAGCGACGTAAGTGATTTCAGGCACAGTCATTGTCTCATCAGTGCAGAGCTAGACAGAGTGAGTGACTCTAAGTGGGAATACCAACCAATTCTCGGCATTTTATTTGCACTTGAAGAGTGCACTTAGTGAGATTAGTGAATGTGAGTTTACAGTTCTGATAATAGGAGGTGGTTCTAAAGTTTTGGCTACTCTGTTTAACATAAATGAGGCGCCCAAAACATTAGAACCCCTTATAAATATATAACGCACTCAAATACGACTCCACCACCTGACAGTTTCAACTTAAAAACTGAGAAAATATAACCTTGTAAAAGAATTCATGCTGAGCTGCTTTATTGGATTGTATTCGATTGTGAAAGTGTACCTAATGAAGTGCCCACTGAGTCTATTTACTAAAACACATTGACACTGAGGTCATCATCTCAGAAAAAAACACAAAAAACACTGGCAACAATATTAATAATACTTTCTTTCAGTACGGAGCAAAGAACTTGACAGGCACCTGTGCTGTCAGCTGTGGATGGAGTGTCATTCTCCTCACATGCTGCTTTCAGAGTCCCTGACTGTAGACGGCCTAGGCAAAAGACTGAAATAAAGCCAGGGCTGTATGTTGTAAGGTTTTTACTGAACAATGAATAAAAATTATTTGCATAAATATGTGGGATATACAAAGCTCATTTCTCTGTAAAATATGCAGGAATTTACAGAGGCTGCATACAATGTAACAGCACACTAACCAATCTATAAAAGTATGTTGATATAGTGTGTGTACAACTCACACCTTTAACATCTCTGGTATCTCATGGTTATATATTATATAGTGAGTGTATATATTGAATTGTGCCGTTGTTCAGTTTTGTATAATCATATAGGTGAATAGTGAATAAATGAAGCAATTAAGTGAATTAAAATTTATTTTGCTTTTGTGCCGCTCCCTGTTTGTTAGCAGATAAAGGTCAGCTAAATAAAATGTGATGTGTCTGTAGAAATATTTATTTTTATAAAACTCAAAATGTAATGTTTGTAGTTACAAGTGTTGATTAAATGTCATAAATCCATATAGTATGTACACAAATTCATTGTTGTTAAAGTGAGATCAGTAATCATAGTTTAGATTCTTCATAATAAATCTTGACCTTATTTTAAATATGAATAGGAATATGAAAAGTATTTTATATATATTACAGTACAAACACTCAACCAATCCTGAAGCTCCTGAGTCCCCTGCATATTAGTTGCTCCCATTTCACTGCAGAGATGCAAACAGTTGGGTATTCGTGTATGTCAGAGGGGTTTGAGCTTATTTTGTATTAACTGTGGGAAAATAAAAATTTACATACACCAAATGACATTAACGCATCACTTATTGTATGATATGTTACACTTTATTAGTCCTTTTTTAAATTTATTTTAAGTTACATTTACAGTTACAATTACAATCTGCTCAAAAATCCAACATTGATATGCAGTATTCAGTATTACTGGAAGCTTTAGAATGCCCCCCATTGTGCATTTAAATTATGCTTAATCACACAACAAAAAAATATTAAATGATTGATATGACTATATCACAAACATGCTCCTTTTGATGACTACTGCCACCTCCAAAATATTTATCCTGAACAGAATCCCTCATTATTGGCTAATAATGTTTTGTCTAAAGCACACCTGATGAAACTAATCAAGGTTTGAGATAAAATAATATTGGGTGCAGTGTAATAATGATTATCACTATGGACAGACTGCCCTAGTCCTAGCCTTGTATAGGTCATTTTGCACAGTAGACTATGTTTTTAAATGAAAATTTGATTTACAGACAGGCTGTCTCTAGCCAAAGGATCTGCTAAAGTTGCTCAGAGAGATGGTTAAGCTGCTAGGCTGTGACTCCAACATGAAATTATGACAATCAGGTTAGTTGTTCCTCTGTAATGTCAATTGATCCATAACAATTTAAAGACACTTGCAATTCCTGATTTACCTAGGTAAACGTACAAAAGCATTGGCATGAAACACTTAAATAATCAAAGGATAAGTTCTCATTATGCAGATAATTTGATTAAAATGTATTAATGTGTATGAATCGCTTTAATAATATGGACCATTAAGTGAAGCTAATTGTAACACTAATTCCTTCACATATTCAGGTGCAGACAAATGATTAAGACCTGCCAAGGTTGTTCAAAAATACTTAGATAGTTAAGCTGCCTACAATATTTCCCTCTATAATATACTGGAGTAAAGGCATTAACTAACATAAAGGTCAAAATGTATTGAGTTACTTTTTTTACTGTTGTGTAAAAATTCCACCCAGCTGAGAAACAGCTACAGTACAACCATAAACTGTTCCTGGTAGCAAACAGCTGTTATTTACTACAACAGTTATCTACAAGTTAGCTTGTTGTCAGCGGCAACAGCTGCTCTGCTGCTGGGCAGGAAAACCCATATACTTCATAGTATACTTAGTTCAGTCAACCAGAAGCTGAAATACTATAGAATGTAAAACCATTAAAGTGTGCTCTCAAATTGAAAACTACGCTCTTGATTTATGAAAGGGAAATCATTCCATATAATACGCTGTTTAAGATGAGAGTGGAAAAAGGGTGGTGAAATAGTTCCATGCAGCTTCATATTAATTGAACACACCTGATCCAGGTAAGCAGCAGTGAGTAATGCAGGACAGGAGCTCTCGTAGGAGTGAGTATCAGTGGTGTGTAACAAATATCTCATAAGAAATAACTCCTTTTTGTTGGAATATTAAGGACGTATCACTAAAACAGTCATAACACTTTTTTGGAGCTTTTTAGTATTTCAGGAGTTCTACAAGTTTGAAAAGGTGCTCATTCAAGGATGCTGCAGATATTAGCCCCCCACCGCCACTACACCATCATCATCCTGCGTTTTGCTTTGCATCTCTTGGAATGCTGTCAGTTGCCAGATCACTTGGTGATCTTAGTTTTTGCTATTTTAGGAATACGTTATGTATAATCTGTGATCTTTTTTGGGTACATGGTGTAGTTTGTCATCAGAGTTCGTCTACTATAAACAAGAGTAAGCAATGACGTTGAAGCTCTGAGGTGCTGTCAATGTCAACAGCTTGTGAAATAAAATCTGCACTGTAGAACCGTCAATGTGCTTCTGCCACTACAACAACCTCTTATCAGATGAGTCAAGTCAAACCTAATTTGTGCCTTTCTCAGATTACTACATTATTATTGGAGAACGTGTACAATAACAAGAACATTTTGTTATTTTAGGGATAATTGTTAAATATATTAACATAAAAAATATTAACATAAAGTTAAACTATATCAAACTGTCAAACTGAACCTACAATCTCAAACCTGAAACTGGCTTTGGAAACCACACTGAGTCACAGTTCAGTTGTGTCACTGTAGTTTCACCCTGCAAAACCCACATCTCAACAAAATAGTCACGTGTATTCCATTTCTATCAAATCCTCTCATCTGTCTGTCATACTTGTGCCATGTATTTCACATGTGCACCACTGCGTGTACAGAATGATGGTATTGTGGATACGCTGTATAAGACAGACCATACTCCATTGCCTCATTTTCACAAATCTAAACCTTTGACCCCTTGATTCTGGCGGCACTTTGCTACAAGGCACAGGAAGCCTTTCAGCCAATAGAATCAGAGTGCAGCTGGAGGCCAGAGGGTCACCAACGCACTATGCATGGAATTCCATAGAGCCAGAGAGGCCAGAGGTCACTCTCAATCACAGTCAACACAGAGCAAAGAATGAGGAGGCTGACAACAACCACCACCACAGGGAGAAAGACACGGAGGACAACAAATGACACAGTAGGAAAAGACATGGATAAATTGATGAAAAGTGATGGTAATTTTACAGATATTGCATTTAGCAGCATCTGCATTATTATAGAATTTGGCTTTAATATCCCAAAGTAAGACCAGCAACTGTACAGTGGGTTCTGGAACAATGATAATTCTAATTTGACAATTTTTGTATAATTCCTTTCCCACTGATGTTATTCATAAATCAGTATACCAGTCAGTCAACCAAGCTGCCAGTCATATCTTAAGCCTGCTAAAAAAAAGCTTTCTTCCTTTAAGGAAGATGACTGGTTCTTGCTGAATGTACGACCCTGATTCCATAAACGTAGTTTCTGTGCAACTTTACAATAATTTAAGTGAAGAAATTAGTTCATATGTGAGGGAAATTGTTCCCAGCAGGAACATTCAATCAACACAGACAGCAGTTCTCACACGAATTGAGAACACACGCTCACCTTTGTCAGTTCTATTAGTACCATCCTAGGAGAAAACAGGTGCTCCTGAGAACATGTCACTAAACCTTTGGTAGTTATGCTAAACTTTGGATGATTACGTGAGTAAATTTGAGTTGTTTAATTGTTATTATATATTTTATGTGACTGGTGACCTGTCCAAGAGGTACCCTGCCTCTCGCCCAATGACACCTGCTTCAGCCCCCTGCAACCCTGAACATAATAATCCATAACGATAGTGGATGAATGGAAATGCTGCTTATAAGCACTAAATCATGGAGTTAAAATAAAGAGTTTTTTCTTTCTCCTGGCAAATTAATAATTGGCTAAAAGAGTTTGGAAGGTGTGCATTAGTGAATGTCTGTGTATGTCTGTGTGTGTGTGCTGTATACATGTGTGTCTTCATCTGCAGAGTCCCAGAGGTGCCCTAGCTGCCTAAGCCACTTTTACAGATCTGTTGAAACATCATCAAGAGACTTTTTTCTCAAATTGTGTGTGTGTGTATTGTCTCTGTGGGAGCATGCTGGCTGCGTATACTGCTTAACACTCACTTTCATCACGCACACACACGCTCAGAAGTGACAGTCCCTGTCTCTACAAAGGGATTTAGAATATCACCAAGAGACCTGCCATCTATTTCTCACTCTCACTCTCTCTCACACACACACACAAACATACAGAGATACCCGGACAAAGTTCCTACAAAAGTATTCATGATGTCACCCAGAGACGTAACTTAGTTCCAAATAATTTCCCATTACTCCACATAATGTAACTTAAAAACAAGATAGGGACTGTTAAAATTGTTTCCACCTCCTTTTCCATTTTCTCCACACCTCTCCTCGTCTTTATTTCCTGTCACCCCAGGCAAATCTCCGCTGCATCCCACTCCCTATTGACACGTATCCCCAGAATGCACAAGAAAACACTAGGCCCACAATGGGCTAAGCGCCTAAGCTAACAACCGATACACAAAAACACAACAACAAAGCAGCTGTTGTCAGGTTGTTAAGTCCCTGCCACTGTTTCCAAGTGTCGGGGAGACGGCAAGCAGACAGAAAGAGGGAGAACAGGATGAGATGGGCTTTGGAGAATAAAAGCTGGGCTAATCCTTGCATTTGGATATGAGAAACGCAGGCCCGCAGGAGTACGCATCAAAGCCAGCGCTAAATTAGTCTACATAAAGAGAGCGAGAGGAGGAGAAGAGACAGAGTGAGAGAGAGGCCGCTGATTTGAGACAGTGTGAGAGGAGCAGGAAGAGGTAGTCTCCTAGGGCCCAGATTAGCAACACACACTCATCATTCTCCAGCATTGCTGTTGCACACAAACACACATGCACACCCACAGCCATGCACACAGATTAGAAACATACACTCATTATTCTGTCTCAGTGGGACACTAAACCCTAAAATCCAGCATGCTTGCTGGAAGCACTTGCACAGAGACTGGCTAACAGTGCCCAACACTACCTTTGTAGCTGTGCATCGTTAGCCACACTAGGCACTAGCATAGGGGGTGTGTATGTGCACAGATCTGTGTGTGTGTGTGTGTGTGTGTGTGTATGCGTGTGTGTGTGTCAGGGAAGGGGTGATGAAAACAGGCAATTAGGACTAGAGAAGTGTGCTGGTTCATTCAGCTCCACAAGTGGAAACCATCCAAGGCACATTAAATAAGGAAGTTAAACAGAGAGACGGTGCAGGTTAGGACGCCTCTTTGTGTGCAAGAGAGAAAAGTGGTGAGAGGGAGGGAGACACAGAGCTGGTCCAGAGTATGAAGAAGGAGCAAAGAAGAAGATGCAGCGATAGAAGTTAAGCTGGAGCAAAATATATAAAACAATGTGTTAAATCATACAGGGTAACAGACATAACTTTATTATTTTTCTTTGTATTAAATTAAGCTGATCGTTGGTAAGAAACATGTATCTGTGTGAATAGTAAAAAAATAATATACAGATAATAGAGTGCAAAGGTTCAGTGTAAATGAATCTAGCTGTTTGAAACAAGCTAACACTGTTGTGGTTACTGAAACATCTTCATCAGTGTTTGAGTATGGACATGTTCAATACAGGTGAAAGCATGAAAGGAAATCAAGAGACCTTTTCAAAGCGCTCTCACATAGAACAACGGGCTGGACAAGAGGACATGGCATACCTGTGCACATATAAGACTGCTGCTTCCCTTAGTACTCAAATATGTCTGTTAAAAAATGTGATCCAGACAACAGAAATGACTGATGCTGCCAATTTCAATTTAATAAACATACAAGCCTGAGGGTCTATTAGCATTGCTGCGTGACTGACAATGTTTTTGTCACGATTACTTAGTGTCTTTGTTCCTTTTCCAGTTATGTTTGATGCTCTTTTTTTAAGTACAACAAAGGAATGCACTTTATCAGCAGTGCATGATTTAATATTACAGTGGAAGTCTGACTCTGACTGGGCTTGAATGAAGTCATCCAGCAAGTGTGGCATACTTTAAGCAACTGATATCTTGGTGGAATTTTGGCAATATATTTTAAGTCATTATTTACCAAATATTGTGCATTTCTAAGAATTCTTGTCCATGCAACACTTGAAGCATATTTCCTCTGTCAGTATAAGTGATTGGCATTTTTTAGATTTTTCATGTAACGTGTTTATCCAATGTGTCATCTCAAAAGAGACACTAACCTCCAAACTGTACGGCAAGGCTAATTCATTTCTGTTCGTTCTACTCTGGGTTTAAGATATGAGACGTTCCGAATTTTAGCCTTTTTTCACCTTTTACATCTACAGAAAGAACCAGTCATCTTTCTTGAAGGAAGAAAGCATGAATTCCTCTACAATCCTGACCAAATTATCTAAAATGAAACAAAAAACAGTATCAGTAATGTTTGACCTTGACCATTTCAATCCCCTGCTTTGCATTTCTCCTTCTCCTTCCCCTCTTTACCTCCTCAGAGGGTAGTGGTCCATGATGAAAGTTGCCACGTTACCTAGCAGGTTGTTCAGCCTTCTTCTCTCAGTCAGACATGTCCAGACACACATACACACACAGTAGCAATTATGGCAATCAGCAAGCCGACCCAATTAGTGTTTCCTTCTTGTTAAGCCCTAGGGGTTGGCTGCCCGACCACCTCACTTTGCATAACTTAATCCGCAATGACAGGGTGTGACACCCAGACTTCTGACCCTACCAGCAGCTTGTGTGTGGGTGTTTGGAAATGTGTGTTGGACTGTGTGTATGCGTGAGACCTTACTAGTTGTTCAATACATGTGTGGTTGCAATTTGCATTCACTAAATTGCTCCCAGCCTGAGCCAGCCTCAGCCAGGCCTGTGAGTTCTGGATCCAGAGGAGGAGCACTCTATCTGGGTGTGATTCTGGAGCTGTCTTTCTTCTCCTGTGGGGTTCTCCTCTGTCTGAGCTGGTTAAGGGCTGATGGACAACTCTGTTAATATGCAGCTTGTGAGAAGAGGCAATAAAAGGCCTTTCCAGCGGCCCATGCTACACACCAGTTGCACATATACAAGATGCACACTTTACTCACACTCATCCACTGTGTGCAGATAGAAATGGAGAAAACAATTAAAGCTCAAACTCAGCTCCTCCAAGCAAGTGCCACAATAGTAAAATTCGTTTCATGGTCAAACACTTGCCGTTATGAAGTGTATCAGAGGCCCACCCCTTCTCAGTGAGTGGTTGCCCCGAAACACATGTTGCTAGGCATTAAACCTGACAGAAACCATGGTTACTGAACACAAAAGAACTATTGTGGAGGTGTGTTTGATCGCAGTTTGTGTGTGTGTGCGTGCGTGTGTGTGTGTGTTTGAACTCAGTGTGAACCGCATGGAGTCTGCGGAAGCATTCTGCAAGAGGAACAAAAGCACAGCAGAATGCGTGGATGTGGCCATCACCCTTATTGCAGAGAGAAGAAGCAAAACAACAACTTATATCTCCTTTAGCTCGGAGTTTCGCTCCTTCACTTTTTAATTCTGTTTTGCTTTCTCTTTCTTGACTAATTGTTTTTTGTTGGGTTTTGTTATATCCTTGAGTTCAAAACTGGCAAAAGCGGGGAAAGCATAGCAGGGAGTGTTTTGTGAGTATCTCTGCGGTGCCTATTCCATTAAAGGCAGACTGATAAACAGGCTAGGATAATTAAAGGGGAGTGATAAATAGTGCTGCCTTAATTAAAGGGGAGTGATGAGGACACGTGTCGAAATGTTTTGTTTGCAGGCCGACAGACAGATGAAGGAGGAGAGTAATTGCTTTGGATTAATTATTTGGATACGGGCAGTGAGAGGGTACACACATCTCTTGAGGGCTCTTTCAGAATGGAGGGATGGAGAGGAGGGGGAGATGTAGAAAAGACGGCTGGTTTCAAATAAAGATTCCCTGGCATCCAACTCTACATGCCAAGAACGGCTTTTTGTATTGACGTGAGCCTCCTCCATGAATGAGAGACAGGGGAGCAAATGAGAATTAAAGTCATGTTTACTTTGGTATTTTCATCTTTATTCATCTAGGGAAAGTTGATTTAGTGAGTCTTTTCCAGCAACACCCTGCTTCACATTTACACAAGCACACTTTCACACCTGGGAGCTGCCCAGTTCAACCACATGCTTCAACTGGTGTCCACTGAGCAGCTGTCAGAGGTGAATCGCCTCACCTTAGCAGCAGTTATTGATGAAGGAAAGTCATTATTCGTTTGCTTTTCGCTGTTGTATGTTTAAATTCCTATGGTCAAGTCTGTGTCTCTGCAGGCTGGGTTAAACCTTTAATCAAAATTGCTGTAGTTCACCAGAAAAGTTCTGGAATTGATCTGGCTAATTGTAGTCCATGGATATAGAACTAAAATTTTAAACTTAACAACTAAGAACGCGAACACAAAGAGCAAAAGCTTTCATTAGACAAAAAAACTATAAGGGTAAGTATACACAATTTGCACGACGGTACCCATTAATATACCATTTCCATCTATGCTGCACGCACAAGCTCATGCAAATAATACGAACATAGAACTAGGGGGCTCAAAGGATAAAGTCCGGATAAAGTCGGCAGCGTTTCGCTCTGACATTTACATTCACTTATAAACCCCTCTTCACAAAGTCCGGATAATGTCAGAATTTCAGTGCATGTCTGAAAGGGGCTTTTGACTCATCAAACCAAACGAAAAACAGGTATACAGACACACAGCAAAATTACCAGCGGTAAATTAACTCTGACAGTAGTAAATTTAACAGTGTTCATTTAACATTGGTGTTTTAGCTGTGTACATACAAGGGAATAAACTAATTGCCTCCTCAGCCTCTCAGCCTAGAACAGGAGCTGCTGTAACAAACACATGAGGTCAGAGAAAAGTTTCTCCTTTTAGCTGATTCCAGTTAACACAGTACTTATTGTATTTTGCAAGATGAAACTCAGTAAAAGACCTTTAGTAGCTCTATAGTCCGAGTTTGTGACGCAACAACCGATGAATGTGGTAGATTTAATTGCGCTAAAAAACTAGAACAATGGAAGAACACTGATGGACACTGGCTGGGGACTCCCCCATCTCTCATGTGTCTGTCTAACAAACGATAACTAAAACAGGCAGTGGATCGGCCTGATAGTTTACTATCCAGCAATCATACTCTATAAACAGCTTGCTTTAGAATATGTCTTTTGATTACAGTAGCTTAGAATAAACCATATCAAACAACACTAACGTACCTGTTGGATACATAATTTAGCACATACACAGGCAGATCGCTTGCAATGGTGATAATATCTAAAACGAAATGAACACAAACCAAACTGCTGAAATAAGGATATTTTCACGGGAATAAAGTCAGAACCCAGGTGATAATTCTCTGGCAGAGAGAGGGAGATGCATAAAAATATTAACAAAGTAGCATGGCTAGCAGGAAAATCAATGAATACAGCTTTACGCTTCAGTCAAAGTTTCCATTATCATCGCTGAACTGCCTTTTCTCCCCGTGGGAGACACAGACCAGGTGCTGCACATTAGCGGGGCAGCAGGCAGAGATTTTTCGCTGCCAGTGCGGATCTCACAGGGCTGAAAACACCGGGTCAAATTTATAGTATGGATAAACTGTTAAGTCCAAACTTAGTGGATGTTCAGGTCAGACTTCAAATTTCAAATTAAAATTTTATATAATTGTCACAGGGCAGCATGGTTAGCCCTGCTGCTTCACAGCCCCAAGACCCTTAACAGATAAGCGGTTACAGATAATGGCTGGATGGATAGATTTATTTGTCACACACAAAACGATACACAGTATGACATGTAGTGAAATGCTAGGTTCATATAGATTCTGAGGTAGGTTTAAAAAGAAAGTCATTAAGGACGGGTGGTTGAGGTTTCTTTGGAAACCTCAAGAACAAGGACCTTCAATCCAGGGATCGAACCAACAACTCTAGGATTGGTGGACGACCCTGGATTGGTGGATGACTTCTCTACTTCTGTGAAAGTCAGTTCAGTAGACCACAACTCAGCAGAGCTTCCTGCAGAGATCTGGAAAAAGCTGATCAGGGCCATTTCATTGTTGAATTCCATGTTTATGTGAATGAGCATAGGTCCACGTCAGCGTTTACATGTATCAATGAGGAAGTACAAATCAGCCTGTATGTCAGCCTTTTTTTTCTAGAATCAAGGTTTGGTTAAAGGCATTTTCTTTTGTTGTTATTTCTGCTGTAAAGGGAGATTATATCAGCTGTTCAATCACAAAAACTGGAGACAGGCACACATCGTTAGGCCACCTCAACAGTGTGAGGCTGGGTGCTGCTAAGCTTAATGAGGATAGGTTGATTGGAGCTGTTGTAGATCAAATTCAATTAAATAGGGGCAATAAGAGATGTGTTTGTGCAGCTATAGGCACATTTCTTGTTTGCAGTGGATATGTAGTGTTCACATTATGAATATTTGATATAACTTATGTCCTCGTCTGTCTTGGCTGACCTCACCCTGTGCATATTTTTCACGCTTCATTTTCTTTGCTTTAGTTAGAAATTTTGTTAATTTCCTGCAAGTTAATTTGTTGTCTGTGTTTAATTACTATTTTTATTATTAAATACAAACTTTTTTTAACTTACTCTTGCCTGCTAAGCTGCTTCTCAAATATCCCCTTTTCTAAGTTTTCAAGTGCCAAAATAAATTTCCTACTTTTATGAGGAGATGGCACAACCGTCTTCTCCAAGCTCTAGTTCTCTTAACCAAGCCCAGAAGTCAAGCGTGTGTGACCTCTTCTCTCTGCAGTGTGTACGCGCATCCCCCTGAAAGGCTTGACTTCACCGTTTCCTTTTTAGCAGCAGCAGTCAGGCACTAAATCCTTTAAATGCACAGCACATACACACAGAGTTCACCACACATACCCTCACATCTAGCTCACCTCTCCACCTCCAGGCTGTGTGTGTGTGTATGGTTACAGTGTAAGCAGGTAGAACCATCTGTGGTGTAGATCACAGCCAGATGTCCCAGGCTCCGCCACCAGCCAGATCACCTTACATAAAAATACTTTACCATGTGAGGGAATCACTTAGCCATATTAATTGACAGTAAACTTGCCCTGGAACGTAGGCCTGCAGTCACACACATATCGACACAAACACACAGTTCTGCATCACAGGTGGGTTTCTTCACTCACAGGAGCAGTGAGTGGGTAACCGGTGGTAACCGGACTCTGATCAAAAGGAAGATTGACATAAATAAAGAGCCTGCAGGAATGCATTGTGCAAACAAAATATGAGCTGGGCCCCAAAACATTCCCTGGAGGGGAGAGCTGAGGAGGAGGTGGTGGTGAGGGACTAAGAGAAGGGGGGCACTTGAGTACTTTTCTTTTTTTATTCTCTCTTGGACTCAACTCTCCTGTCGTCCATTTCCAGACAAGTATGCTGGTATTCAAACAACATAAAAACAAGAGCAGACAAGGTGAAGGTATGGAGGTAAAAAGGGAAAAGCATACAGAGGGTAATAGATGTGTTAGATGTTTATTTCTGGCATCAGCAGACACATCAAATTTAAACTGAAGAGATTAAAACCCATGTTCTTTCAGGGCATAGCGGACTGGGTTTCGCCCTTCTAGTGACAGTCTAATGTTCTGCCACCTATTGTTGTCACTTCTAAACGGGACCAAACCTTCTTTAGCAGAGGAGTGATATTTAATCCCTGCTCACTGAACCTTTGATATGGAAGCCCTTCATCCCTTGGGCCTCAAACACACACACACACTAACAACAAAAACCTATACGGGGAACTTCCATGTAGCTTCTGATGTCTGTTTGTCTCCATGTAAGGCTTTATATCTAGAGGGGAAAACAAAGTGGCATAGCCCATGTAGACATACACACACATCACTTTACACACGGCCATAACACTACCATAAGAGGAGTTTATGGCTGGCACTGTAAGGTCACTTTAACCAGCACTGGGACATTTTTAGTTTTTCTTTCCAAAACAGAACCAGAGACTGTATCACTAAACCTAAAAAAAGTGTTGCTAAAATCAGTGTCCTACACACACAAATAGAAACACACAGAGACACACATGCACAAGCACAACATAGAGATGATAATTAGCAATAAAATCAGCTTTTTGGATTACAATTGCTACAGTATGTGCAAACTTCAATGCATAAGTGTGTTTCTCAGTTTTTCTGAATGCCTGTGTTTCCATATACCATGGCATCCAGGACCAGTCAATGAGGAGAGAAGAGACATAACGAAAGAAAGGAACTGACAAAAGGCGTAACAACAACAGTGAAATCAGAGTGTCTCTCTTGACAAAAGGTTGCAACCTCAGCTCTGTAGGGAAAAAAACACATACTAACACATTCTTTTTTAGTTGCACAGCAGAGACGCTGCACTCCTGAGACTGAGGGGGCCCCATCAACTGCCTCTTCACACTGAAAAGAACATAATGTTTGGTTTTGGGGTATTTTGTGTGTGCACCCCACAGCAAGGTATGTCACCCCTCCAGGTAAGGGTGACACTCCCCTCAGGTAGGGTGAGGGTGTTGGGGGACGGGGGAGACAGCAGATCCTGCTAGGGAGGATCTGCTCAGAAGGAAAGCTCTGGAAGGAATGAACTGTGCTGCCATCCCTATGTAAATCAAGGAGGATGAAGACAGGCAACAGAGTCAAGAAAAGGAAGATAAAAAAAGAGAAAAATAAAAAACAAGATACAGGCAAAGAGAACAGGTGACACTTCATCTGCTCTCCTTCTTTCTTCAAGTCAGGCTGCTCATAGAAGAAAAGCAATTCTGACGGAGACAGACAAAGCTACGAGCAGAAAATAGCATTGACTGAAAGAAAGAAAAACAAGAAAAGATTCTAATCTAATTGAAGAGGCCAAATACAGCAACAACATTAATGTTATAAACATTGGTCCCAGGCGAACTCAATATGTCTGCACATTTGTGTGTGTGCCTTCATGCAAGTGAGAGGGACCACAGCAGGGTAACAGGGAAAATTGAGCCCATATTGGTTTGTCCATGGCTGTTTCTCAGGGTCCTAACAGTAGCATTCCAGGAGCATACACCCACCCACGCCAACACACACACAAACCCACACAAGTTGACATTTCATAACCAGTACAGGTCAGGTGCCAGCCCACACCCTTTGGCTAACTTAAGTCTTTACTGCTGGGCACAGGCCCCAAACAGACACACAAATGTCAATAAAGAATACAATCTCCGAGCAGCAGCACGTACCAGATGACTTCTGCCAGAAGCTTCTGTGGCTCATACTAAGATTTCTTTGAGATGGCTTCTGCTTTGACATGTAACAAAGTCAGTGGAGACGGTCCGAATGGTTTAACTGATGTGTATAGAGGCTTCAGTAAGAAAAGTAACTGCTGTCTTCATAATTAAAATTGCTTTGTAATATGACATGTTAATGCGCACAATGCCTGCACAATGTCGTATGTCATCTCTTTATCTACTTCTTGTGTACATTGCTCCCTTAAATGTGGGATGTGTTCACAGCAGGTCGAACTCAATAACATCTGCCTGCTTTGTCCACACGTGCATGAGTGAATGCTGTGTATGTGTGTGCTTCAGACTCAGGGAGCCACAGTCTAACCTAAACACTTGTAAGAGGAGCTTTTTATACAGGCTACATTCAAACAAACCTCTGCGTCTGCCAGTGTCTACACGAGTGAGACATTTTTTTAAAAAGTGCTTTTACTACACATTAGGAATTATATGCATTACAGAGTTGGTGATTCAATCTGTGCACGCAAACTAACACGCACATAGTCCACCCACCCTCCGGTACACCATCCAAGAGATCAGAATGAAAGAGGGGGAGGAGGGTAACATGCCGCTGTATTAGTGCACTTTTACCGTGGATGAAGAATGGCCATAAAAGGTAAAACCATCCTGCTTGAACCTGCTTACTGTAAACAAGCAGAGAGGAAAGTGGAGCGGGTGGAAGATGCCGTCTGGAGAGGTGCAGAAAATGAAAAAAGCAACAAAGAGAGGAGAAGAGAAAGGGTAAAAGACAATAGTTTCATATTTTAATTTTGCAGGTAAAGACGCTAAGCAGTAACTAAAGCTCAATCGTACTAATAAAAGCCAGAACCTGCTATCTCTTATTTACATGTATTATTTATGTGTATTCAGACTCTTACCAATGACATTCCAAATTGTAGTCAGGTCCATCCTGTTTTGTTTTAATTAGGGTCTAAAACCTGACCATAGTCCACTTGTGAGAAAGAATTGATTAGTAATACTTTGCTTGGAAGGAACAAAAATATGGATATGGACAACAGGAAGTCAAAGGAGCTCCACGTTAACCGTTACTAGTTACTTCCTGTCAACAGTAACTCATTGCATTATATTATATTTTTTTAGTTTTTATAGGGTTAGTGTTTGAATGACAGACAAAATACTGGAATAGTCAAGTTTTTTTCTTTGTTACATGTTGTAGCCGAGTGGCGAAGTTTAAAATCTAGTTTTAGTTGTTTAGCCACTGATGAGCTACAGCCATCATCGCTATGTTGGGGTGTTTCTGCGCACGCTTTACAATGTTGTGCTTTCTTAATAAGTCTTATAAGAGTTACCTCCATGTAATTTACATGTTACAATAATTTTCTTATCACCTTTCATTCAAATAAAATCAAAGTAATGGGAATATAGACATATTAATTTTCCATGCCAGCTTATTTTGCTTATGGTGCTGCTAATTGTGATGTGTGGAAGCATGACTACAATTAGAAAAATGTCAAACTTGGTGGTGACATCAAAACTAATACATCTTGTAACAAGCTGTTTGGAGGGAGGAATTGTAATAATATTTTTGGATTTAGTTTTTTCAACTTTTTTCTGTTTATTCCTACTGGGAAAAGTAATATTGTTGCAAAAATGGACCAACACTTTTCACAATAACGTGATAATTTGCCATCCCAATATAGTACACAGGCATTAAAATAAAAACATACCCCAAAAACAACTTTAGCAGCTGATGCTATCAGCTAATTGTAGCAGAGAAGGCTGTGATGGGCTGGAGAGTGAAGTGAGGGATAGATATGCCATAATCACAAAGAGTGGACTGTCAACCTCATAAGATGACAATGTCCGTAGTTAGACATGATCCTGCGTTGCAGGAAAGAAAACATTTCATTATCAATGTCAGTTTTTCCAAATATCATGCAGCCCTGGTATAAAACCATTTCTAATGCATGTTTCGCAGGAACATAGTGGCCTCAATAATTTGGAACTGGAAGAACTCTACCAGTACACTTCCTGAAGTCAGCTTTCCAACCACACGGGGTAATGGGGAGATGATCAAGAACGTAACAGGTTAATCTGAGCCGGTGAAGTTCTCTGTACAGATGGGAGAACCTGGAAAAAAAGGACTATGTCAGCAGCCCTCCGTTGATGAGGCATTTATGATAGAGTGGCTAGACAGAAGTCGTTTAGAGTAAAAGGCATGCGATAGACCACTTCCCAAATAGCATTTAAAGGCTACTAAGAGCACGGGGAATAAGATTCTCCGTTCAAATGGGACAAAAATAAACCAGGCACTGCTCATGACCTGCTAATACCATCCCTGCAGTGAAGCATGGTGGTGACTGCATCGTGCAGTGCAGGATGTTCTCAGTGGCAGAGATATGGAAAGGAGGAGTGCCATCTAATACTAAGAGGTCTTCAAAAAAACCTGGTCCAGAGTTCAATGTTTCACCCTTTAGAACGACGATGACATTAATCACGACAAAGCTGTCTGTTATGGTCAGGTTTAATTTAGTGAATGATAATGAAATGGTTATTTTATTATTGTTTGCATTTGCATTGTGAAAAATACGTTTAATTATTGTGACAGTTTTAAGTTTTTGTTACCAACCCTGCCCAGCACAGCAACTTCTTTTAGAGACGAAGAAAGTCCACCATTTCGGATAATATTCTGTGTATATTTTTTCCAAAGACCAAGTGGAAAGACTTCTATAAAAAAGTTCTATAAAAATGTATTCTATAGGTTATTATAAAACCTTCAGGTTACTGCTTGGAGCACCTGAAAAAACCTTGTTAAAGAAGAGATGTGTCCATCTTTAATTTTTCCTTTCATGATCTTGCAGTAATACCCTCTCAACACACACACACAAAATTATTTAAAAAATTCTTAGGTTTATTATTATGTAAAAGAAAATTCTGCAGTTAGATATGCAGGGCTGGAGATGCACTTAGAAACTGAATATTTTTAAGAGCTTTTTAAACAAAAATTGAGCAACATCACTCAGCATGGCACTAATCCATTACGTCCTAGTTCTAGTGCAACACATGTTTGCTACTGCATCTACTTTTTACTGTTTTCGGGAAACATAGAATGCACAGGATTCTTAGAATGGTTTTACGTAGTTCCGAGACAGGTTGACTGAGGGTGAGGTGAGATATTAATGTGTGTCTTTGTTCACCCAGGTCTTCTTCTAATTCACTTCGCTGGCACAGTTTCATCAATTTCCCCTCTTTCAAGGTGATATATACAAATGAATAGATAGAAAGATAAATAAATAACTCACACTTCTAATAGTGAAATTGCATTGACCAAAAGCATTACATTTTAGAGGAGTAATTGCTTTTAGGAGTCTTTTTTTTTTTTTTTTTTTTTTTTTTGCCCGGAGCTTGAAAGGCACTGGGCAACAAATTTGTATATACACACACAAACACAGACTAAGACACACACACAGGTTGGCCAGGGGCAATGTAACAATGCAAAGTGGAAAAACATGAGTTGGGCTGTTGAGCATGAAAAAAGATGTCTTCAAATGAATAGAGTAAACCACAGCATATGAAGAGATGCATCAAGGAGTAGGAGGATAAATGAGAGATGAATGGAAGCAAAAGGGTAAAACAGGGAGAGGCTGATTTGCGTAATCCCATTGTGGAAATTGACTTTTAAATGTAATATTCAATTTCTGCACTCCTGGAATCACATGCGAGAGAGCCCTGCTTTTTTGGTTAATAAAAATAACAAAATAATGTTGTTGAGACATAAAAGCAAATAGAGAAATAAGAATAGGCGAGCGTTGGAAGGTAGAGACACATTTCTGCACCACACAAACAAAGTGCGACAGCCTTCCCTTACAAGGCTTAGAGAATTAGTTCCACCTTGGCCTTTCCGGTTTCACAACCAGAAGCAGAAAAACACTCTGAATTTCAATAGGAGTACAACAGTCACTGCAAATATGCAGAATGAATGATGGTCTATGAATATAATCAATTCATGCAGAAGTATTTGTTCTGTGTGTTTGGCTGGTCTTTCAAAGTTTAAGCTCAGCCAACACAAACAAACTGGAAGGTGTGTAGAATAACCCTTTTCATTGTGATATATAATGTGGGTTTGGGTGAATCAGTCCAAAAATAAGGCGATCAATAAAACAAAAGCTGAGTTGAACAATACAAGAAAAGAAAAAAAGAGAAACAAAGCACAGATTTGAATTTAAAACCCTGGATTGAGAGGCACGGACAACAAACTAAAGACTATGGAGGTAATACAAAGTAAATTTCAGATAATGCTGTATTTTTAGGTAGACCACCAGGTGGACATTATGTTGTCTGACTGGTGTTTTCTTTTTTACTTCTTAAAAAGTACATTAGATTAGAATTTATGTAGATTTTAAATATGCTAACATGTCATGTCTGAGAAAACAACACCAAAATTTCAAGTCAAAGCAAAAGTTCAGTGTCTCCCCTATAAGTAAATGTAAAATCTTAATTAAATAAATAATAGTCTTGACATTGAGCACAATGATTGAAGAAGCTATAAATTTGTCCCTGTGACTCACTGATCCTTTATCCTCGACCCTCTTATTGCTGATGTGGGTTCAGAGCTGGGCGGGTAGAGCAGCTGTCGAAACAAGGTCCACAACAGCTTTTCAGACAGGTTTAATATATGGCAAATTAGGCCAAACTGTTACAGACTATAAACAGTTTGCTTTTGTTTTTTCAAATCAGTTTTGATTAACCCTACAAGCCGATTAACACATGCTGATAGTGGAATAAAAGCTTTTCTGCTCACATGTGCACACAGTGGTAGCAACATATTATACAAAATATGTGAGAACAGCCTTGTTTGTACAGGGCATACTGATGGGATCAAGAAGAGATCGTTTTAACCTGTGCCTCTGTGCTCTACAGCTGTGAAGTCACTTGTCAGACAAAAGAAGAACAGGTTCCGATTTAGGCCTATTGCATGGGGCATTTCACAACCTGACAGGCCAACAAGTGTGGACTAACAAGGCACACTGGTTATTGCTATATTTAGGAGAGAAGGTAAGTGCCTTGCAAAATAGGCAATTTTGCAGGATGAAAATTCTGACCTCGCCAAGTATGGCAATTCTGAGGTTTTCAATAAATATGAAGGCTTACGTGCTATTTCATGTCTTAAGGAAATTATCTCACTGCACAGGCTCATGCGAATCCTGTCAAAACTCACAAAAATGCAACAAACCAAGCTCATTTTATAAGTTTGTATAACATGTAATAGTGTATGTAACTGACTGTGCACTAGGATACCCATCCATTGGATACTGAAACCACTCATCCTGTTGAGCGTCACTGAACATTGTCCCCAGTATGCTGGAGCATATCCCAGTTGGTACAGGTGAGGTACACCTTGGACAGGTTGGCATTACGTCCATCTCATACAACATGGAGTATATAGACAAAACCTACACAAGCACATTCACATCCCAAACTAGAAAACTATATGGTTTTAAACCAGGGACCTTCTAGTTGTTTGAGGTAGCAGTGCTAAGTAACTTTAGTAATTAAATGAGCTGAGTGTATCAGATAACTTGTTTTAAATAAACGAAGTCTTGATCATTCTGTTGTCCTTCATTTGCAGCAAAATTGCAAAGTGAAGTTGACAGTGTCAAGGACCTTACTGGGATTTGTGTTGTTTGCCTCTATAATTACATTAATTCCCATTAGTTAAGACAAGAGCATTCAGAGTTTACTTCAAAATACCATAAAATCTGTATCATGCAGAGCATACGTGATTAACAAAGTCACACATGTTCTAATAGTCTAATGTCTATCATTGTAAAGGTAATTTATTGTATATATGATGATAACATAGGTATGGAAGCATGTTCTATAATGAGACAGTATGTGCACTTAAGTGGCTCTGTGCCAAACCGAGATAAAAGCTCGGCTTGGCAAAGAATGTATTTTCTAAAGAGAAACATTTAATTCAATAGTTTTAATTCATTTTAAAGAATGTTTCATCATGCATGTATCCAATCTGTGTCCCAAGGGCATGTTGTCAATTCAATCTTGGCAGTAATGGATATCAAAGGGTGTTACACTGGTGGGTGTATTTTATGCAGTCTCTAAGTTAATTAGACATTCTTGGAATTTAACTGGAAAAAACTGTGTGTATGTGCACTTAAGCTCTTTTGAAATAAATGTAATTGAATAGATGGCCTGCTGAAAGATGTTGCTGCAGAGTTAACACTCAAACACAGGTGCACGCTAGGCATCAGTCACTCTCTCACACTCACACACACACATAAATGCTCACACACCGGTCCCATTGCTCTAGCTGTAATCAGTGTGTTTACACAAGGTGTCAAGAAAATTTGGTTGTTGAGACAAAAAGCATTGGGTGAAATGAGGAATGCCAAGGCAACTCGCTAAACAGCAGAAACCTCATCATCTGTCTCCAAACTTTGTGCACTCACAAACCAGTTGTCTACCACTCGCCACTGACAAGGACTGATCGAGTGAACGGAGACGAGGACATAGGAGTCAAACAAAGGAGTGAAATATGAAGACAGGAGGAAACAGAGAGCCAAAATAACAGAGGAGGAAGCAGAGGGATAGAGTACAGGATGAAGCTGACAGATATTAAAACAGCCAGAACACACCGAGAGAGCTTTCCCTTCTTGAGAGCTAATATACAGAGATTAGTGGGGGGTGGGTAAGAGCCAAAGAGAATGCCTTTCTTAAAACTTAAAAGAAAAAAAAACTTTAAACTGCACAAAAAGAGAAACTTCTCTAAACCCTAAACCTGCCTTATCAGACAGTCTTCCTTCATCTCTCTTTCAAATATTTAAAAGCTCATTTCGTCTCATGTAACATCCTGCCTATTAAGGTGGCATTCAACAGTAAAAGCATATGATTTACTTACTGTTAGTCTAAGTACATTTTAGGATGATACCGCTGCTGATAAAATAGGCAAAAATATAAATCACAGCACTCCTATTGCAGTAAAGCCCCCTTTAAGCTGCTGTGAAAATAAGGCCTCTTTCACCCTGCCTCCAGCCGACAAATAAAGGTGTAATTGATGTGCAGTGAGTTGCCAGTTCGAGGTTGTTTTATGTCTCAGTGGAACGGTCATGGCAGTAGAATCTCATTGACTATTTTCACCAGTTGTGTAAGCCTCGCGGGGGATTCAAGGTAAATTTGAGACAAGCTGAAAATGTATCTTTTTTCCACTGTCTAGCTCACTGCACACTGTCACAGACATGCACAGACAGCACACACACACGCCAATGCACAAAAACACATACGCAACCCCCCCGGCTTTCTCCAGTATGTCTGGGTGGGGAAAGGAAGGTGGGGGAAACTAATATTTCTCTTGAGAGAGATTGATGTGATCTGTTCAGCACTTCATTGTTTGAAGACAATTTGAGTGAACAGCCTGTTCTCAGCAGAAGTAGCCGTGTGTATGCTTGTGTGTGTGTGTACACTTGAGTGTGTGTGAGTCAACACCAGACCATAAGCAATAAGGAAAGAAATTGCTCTAGTATTTTAGCGACTGCAACAAATCAGTCGGTTCACCTTTGTCCCTCTCAATTGTTGGAGCGAACATAGACAAACTCAGCCAGCACACACGGGACTGGCTGCTTGTTCGTGCACTGCATAAGCCCAGCCAACTGAATAGACCCTTTCACATCCACAGATAAAGGGATGAAGGGTAATAAAATGTGTATACTTTATTCACTAATACACTTGAGCTGGCCTTTCATGCTATTCATCCGAGTCATCTTTGAGGAAAGCAGCAACAAGTTCACATTCGCAATGGATTATCAGACTGATGGCCTAAATACAACAGAAAAACTTTTCTTAAAGTATTTCTGCAACTGTTTACCTTGAGGGCTGCTATTATGTAATGATAACGGACATCCTCTAAGTAGTGAGCCGCCCAAGAAACAGCTTAAGCACGTTAACTGCTTCACAGCATGCTATTAAATGTCAGTGTTATTTCTTTAGCAAAAGAAATAATTCAAGTGCTGACAAGTGCAGTATAGGTATTAAATCATTTATTTGAGTGATAACACATATAGAGCATATATAGTGTCCACCCCAGACCATAGGTATCTAAACAGTTTTTTGTTCCTCGGGTTCTTTGCTTCAACACATTCATCAAAATAATGAATACGTCATTGATGCAGAGCAAAATCTCTGAGAGACTTAGCGAACCAAGGATGATCTCTGTGGGTAAAAGACTTTCCACATGACCTAAAAAGATTTTCCACATGTCCAAAAACCAAATACAATTACTTTATTTGACTTTAAATGTATCTGTCCACATTTGTTCCATAAAATAAAAGGCGACCTGTTACTTTTATGTAGCATCTATTATTTAATTCCACATTGGTTATCCTAAAGCATACAGAACTAGTTTTCCAAATACGTACGCCTGGACTGTGAATGTTGTTCAGCAGTGCAGAGTTAACACTCTGGGAATAAATACAGTGCAATATAGTCAGGTTGGTTTTGCGTGTGTTCAAGATTAGCTCAGAGCCTGGAGTAATTTACTTTCAGTTTTCTGTATATAGGTAAAACGGGTCTTAAGAAGAAACAGAGCAAAATGCATAAAACTGACACCTGTGGAGCAAGGCATCCATTGCAATCTTGTCATTTTTTCTGAACTATAGATTTTTTTTGCAAGGAGCAGAAACTTGACGATTAGCTCAAAAGTGACAAAAGACACACTAAAGGTAAGAATAAGTGTCAATTACTCTGGAACAACTGATCTTGTTGACGCAGCCACGTCTGTGCTGTGTCATTCAGGTGACATGACTTAACAATGAAAATGGCTTGATGAAAACGTATCATGGGAACAGAGAAGAGAGAGAAAGAGAGCACACATCGATTAGGGTTTGGCAGTACAGGTCACACCTGTGCAAATTGCGGCACGATCATAGCGTCAGCTTCAGCGAATGTTTCATTTTTGGATGGAAGAATATGAGATGGAAATCTCATATTCATTTTCACTGACAAACCAATTCTGCCTTTACTGTAGCCACAATACTGCAGGTCAAATTTCAAAACTGTTCACAAGAACACACACACAACAAGAAGACACTCTTGTAGAGCACATCACATGACAAATGATCTTCTTTTTATGCGTTTCTGTTACTTATTTGGGGTGTGATATCTACTTGGCTGTCTAGCTTTAGCTGAAATTAATTCAAATAAGGTAGTTGTTCAGTTACAGTTGAACATGTTTACTAAATAACAATCAACAATTTTTACTATAGATGTTCAATGATAATTTTATATAAAATCTAACATTGTGCTCAGACAAACTGCATAATCCACAATTAAATTTCAGACAGTTTCAGGGCATTTTGTATGCTGCTTTCACTCTCACACACTGCATGTAACATTTATATACAAGAAATAAAAAGAAGCTAACTAGAAGCAGAGCAGATGTTAAACCAGAGCAGAGGCTAAATGGACAAGTACTATCAGGGCTGTAGATAAAGAGCAGAGAAAATAACATTGATTCAATGTGTTTCAGACACATTAACATCTGTAGTTTAACTGTACATCTTGTTTAAGATTAATCAATTTGAAGATTTATTTACAGTAAGTTCATAGTGAAGTTTTGCCACTCGCAACATTTACAGCCATCTGGTGAAAATTATAAAATCCTAGACTTTGTAAATGTTTGGAGTTTGTACATTTTGGAGAGCTGCTCACATAGAGGTCTGTTTCAGTTTACTAGTTAGACATTTTAAGTTATTTAATTGTAAAAGGTATATTTTTCAATGGTGAGAAAACTTTTTACTAGCCATTAACGTTAACCATGGCACAGCTGTATTGCTGTGGTAGTTTATATTAAATCAACTAATGAAAAAGTTCAGGCAGCTTCTTCTAACTGTGGCAGAATTTGGATTTTCGGAGAAGTTTAAAAACCGTCTGTGTGCCTTTCAGTTCTGTTTTAACCACAAACACCAGCTAAATGATCAGCAAAATGTGACTCCGTTAACATTTTTTGAAGTTTGTTAACAACACAGATGTTTTGATACATTCAAAGAGATGAACAGCTTGTCTGTAGTGTGGATCCACATTATTAATTCTTTCAAGAAGTTATGAGAAGTTAGTAAACAGGTAGGACACCATAAAAGGGGCAACTGTAGCTCAGCTATTAGTTATTTGTTGTCCGCAAACCACAGATTCAGTGGTTCGACTCCTAGCCCTGGCAATACTCTGAACCCCCAGGTTGCCTTTAGTGTCTCTGCTTTGTTGTAACTCAAAAAAGCTAAATTACTAATTGTAACTGTAAATGAAAAATAAAATAATCTCGTCTTTGCTTCACCTGAAATCAGAAACTGTGGATGTTCTACAGCCTTTAACTTTTGTTGTGAGGCGACACAAGTAAATTATTGTTTGGGAAACAATGCAGACAGACTGCATGATGCTTTTCACTTGCCCAGTCATACAGTTTACTTTGCTGTTATTGTTGTTTAGCCCTGGAAAGGCCACAGGCAGGTGGGACCTTGACAGTAGCTCTGAGATAGCAATATTGACATATAGCTATATTGAAAATAACAGCCTGGCTTGGAGTTTGTGTCCAATAAATGTTTTCCACTTCATTGGATCAGATATTCAGCTCCAACTCCAGCTTTTGCTATAGTAGTCAAGATATTTTTTCTATGAGGAGGAGGAGAGGAGCCAAATTATGCATTTTTTTCTATTACTGTTTGAAAATTTAAATAAATAAATCACTAAAGGAGTTAGAGAGTTATTTATTTTAATACATCTGCTGTCAATTACCATTTATAAACCAATTATGTATGATTAACTGATAGGTAGAATTTATTGCCATTTACATAGATTAATACAGGTACATATTATTTTTGGTCAGTCAGGGAAGGTTTTAAAAGTGAAATATATACAAAAAATAAAAAACAAAGGTCAAATAAAATACTAGATTGCACATAACCTCTCCATAACAGATATAAGGTGTTTCTGAAAGACTAGGGTAGTAAATATTTACATTAATAAATAAATACAAAGACATTGTAAAAGTGTGTTATATATTCAGAATTAAGCAGGGACCTGCTATTTCATTCCATCCTTAACATCCTTTGCTATTGTTGAATTGTAGTCTGTAACTAATCTCATATTTCTGAGAACATTATTGTTGAAATAAGAGTGATATTGTTTTATTACTCATATTAAAATGAATTTTTTTATTATTATTATTTTGAAATTATCTTTTTACTTTCAGTTTAAATACTTTACTATCCTGACCCAAACAGAAATATAATCTATATGCATTAAACAGTACTGACAGCAGAGTTTTGGGCAATGTAAAAAATGTTTAAATGTGATGTGTCACTTTCGGTCTGTGTCTATATGAAGTGTGCTTACAGTGCTTCACAAGCAGCACTTCAGGCAAAGTGTTGCTACTTTGTTCTTTTTTTCAGATGTGTCACGTTAATGAGAAGCGCCAGGTTCCATCAAGCAGATAAGGACAGGTCCACATTACGGATGCATACATCAATGCTCTCATTTCAATATAATAACACCTGTCGGGCCTGATGAGGAAGGAACCGTGATGACTTTGTCTAGAAGCAACTCAACAAAAACCATGTAAAATTCTACAGGAGCCACTGAATACCAAACACACAATCATTTCCTACATACCAGCACAGACACACACTAGATTAGGTTTTAGATACTCTGTGTTGTCCATCCAATAATCGTTGATGATGCCGATATTATGTGAAGGTTCTACTACATCAAGAGAAAATTGTTAGTCTCTAAAGTCATATGTGATAGTTTATCCTGTAGCACTGGGAATATGTAGGTTATCATGTAGCTCAGGTTAGGAAAACACTGTGGTTAGGTAGTGATTGTTTCTAGATGCTTCTTTGGGGTCCGACTATGACCAGCTGTTTTTTTAGAGAAGTGAGTTAACTCTGACACAAAGTCACACAGAGATCACACAGAGGAATCAAATATAGGACAAAAAGTCACTTAACTAAAACAGCATTGTCAAATTATTAGTTGACCCCATTGTAGAGGAAAATATGTAACAAACCACATCACATTCAGGTATAAAGTCTGACACAACTGGCTTATGTTCACCACTTAAAGAAACATGTCACTGACACAGTGACCCACGTTCCCTCACACGTTAGCTCTGATGGAAGCTAATGTGCTACATCAGAGACACATTAATATCACAGTGTGTCTTTGCATGTAGCAGTTATTATTATGTGAAAGACACAAACAAGATGCAGAATTCTCGCAGAGTCTGTTCGACATATGTATGGTGAGTTTTCCACCAACAAGAGATGAGCAAACAGCCAACAAATGGAAAACTGCGGGCACCAATTAGGATAGGATCCAAAATATGTATCTGCGTTTTAGAAGGGGTTCAAAGACATAAACATAACAGAAACTCATAGATAGTGTGTATTGTAACCTTGTTATAAGTCCCACTGCCGTGTCCGTGGCGGTCATTTTAGTTGGTGACAGAACTCTAATGCTAATGCTAGCTAATGCCTAGAAAAACACTAGAGCTAAAGCCTTTAGCATCAGTGTAAAACAAGCTAACTGCTGTCTCAGTCTCACGCGTTATTTTTCAGTGACTCCACTCAACCAATCACAGCTAACCGCTCAGGAGGAACCGTCACCTTCTTCCCGCCGGTAGCCTGCAATTTAAGGTTTGACCACAGCCGACGGGTGGCGCTGTTTTACTCGTTTGGTGGTTCACAAGGAAAAAAAACCCAAAATGATTTGTTTTCAATTGTCTGGAGTCAAAACATCCTGTGCATGACATATCATTGCATTATTTACATATCTAGCGATCACACCTGACAAGAAAGCACAGGCTTTTTATCCTACTAAATACATCCAATACCCAGCTACTCTCCAACCACGTCTGTCCACGGTTTGGCGCTGGTGCAGGTTTTTAAAGTTCTACCAGCTGTGAGAGTGAACCAAAACAACTTAAGCAGCTTTACAATTACCTGAATAATCATATAAAGCTCCATAAAGCAGCTGCAGATTCAAGTGTCGATTCTTTGTGTGTTTATCGCGACAAGCAACCCCATTTCACATTGTTTTCGTACTCTCATTGATACCAATTACAGCCACTTTAAAACAGTTAGAACTATTTTGAGTAGTGAGGATGCCACTGATGGTTTGCTAAGACTGCAATGTGGGGTGGGGGACCACAAGGAGATCCAGCTTTTTGGTTGTTTGTTTTAAAGTTTTTTGTATTGTTTTGGGTGGGGGCAACAGAGCCACTGGCCTCCCTCTGGCCTCCACCCAGAACTGCCACAGGACTTGGGTTAAAATGACTGCTTGGTTACTACCGGCAGTGCTGTGGCTATGATTTAAGGAAACAAGACTTCTGGTGACCATCCAAGCAAGAGTCAAGAGACACAGTTTTTGGGCTTACTCACTTTAATACAAACATCTGTGGTTTTTGTTATTCAACTCAAATGTCATATATGGAGGGATAATTCATGTAAGTCAGATGTGATAACCAATGGAACTATTCATAAGTTTATTCTTTTCAATGCTCCAATCACAGCGGAGCAAGAATTTGGCAGTACTTAAATCACTGTGGTCGACACTCAATACAATGCAAGATAAATGTTCTACATGACTTGGGATGCACTCCTGCTCCTACTCATTCAAATCATCCTGATAATAGTGTGTTTCTACAATAAATGAGACAAGTGAGGGACACACTCATATGAAACCCCATATTTTATAGCCTGCACAGAAAGGCTCTGAAAGATGTGTCTGTCAAGCATGTACCGTAACAGTGACTTGCTGTACAAAGGTCATGCGACTGGCGTGTTATGTTTTTACACAACTTATAGCAGGTTTAGTGATATGTGAAACCATCTTGAGTAGCAACAGTGGCCAGAGCTACAGTATGGAACAGCTATTTAAGCTCTTGGCTGTGGAAATCTTTTGGTACAACAGATCATAAGTTATTCAGCCTTCCAGCAACGCAATGCAACACAACACACGTACATTGTGAGAGGCAAACAGCAGCCACAGGCCAGTCACCACCACTTATACAATGACTAATGCTTTGGTTTGCCTTTCAACAGACTTCCAACATTAGAAATATAGTTTAATGTCTCGCTAGGTTTTAACAAACAAGGAAATGTGCTGAAATAAGACCCAACAAGTTAATGGCCAGTTTAGTAATGCGCACACATTTCCATGTGGCAGTGGCTGTCTGAGCCATGTGTTTAAAAAATCATCAAAGTCAAACTCAATGTATTAACCATCTACAAAAATATAGCACGTATTCTTCATTAATAACAGATCAGATCTTACTGTGGTGAATTGAAGTGAGGTAAATGGAATATAACAGAGTTGGTTTGCTAATGGACTTCGTACTGTGGCACATCAGTTCATGACAGTCAGTCGCTGCTTGCTGTTGTCACAGGCTTTAAGCTTTTAACCAGGCTGTACACACTAGGAAATAAAACCCCCTCCAGAAACATCAGAGCCCAACGTGTGCAGTGCTAACACATGCACGCTCACACCTTCCACACGTACAGTAAAGACTCGCACTCACAGCAGAAGCAGTAGAACAAGGCATTACCATAAATTCATTAGAGTGGTTGGGCAGTATTTATAAACATGTAGAGATATTGTTTACAATGTGTGACTGGATGGATTACACATCTACACAGACTCGTGAAGGAAACACTTTCAATATACACAATGTTTTCACTGGGAGAGACACAGAGAAAGAGAGACAGGGGTTGGAGTACGTCGCTCTACGACGTCCCTGAGTGGCATGTTTTACAGAGCGAAATAAACATCCAATGAAATAAACACCGCTCGGCTGCCTCGTTCTGTGCTGGGACGGCACAAAGAGACTTCTGTGTGTGTCTGCCAACACTGCACGTAGGCATGTGTTTGTCCACAAGTTTGAGAGGAGCAGACGATCTGTGCACGTCAAGGGGATGAACTTTAATGACGATGCACAAATGTAGAAATAGACGGGTGCCGACTCAGGGATAACAGAAACACATTTTTGTTAGCACTGGATTTGTAGCAATAAAAAAATAAAAAAAAACAGAAGACAAATAATTGACAAATAGAAGACAAATAATTGACTTATTTGGCTTATTAGAAATGAGAAATTCCATGTTATTGTGGGATTTTGGGGTTAAATGAACAGAAGAGTCATACTTCTCATATTTATATTGTAATTATTTTATGGCTATCAGGTACTTAGATGAGCTTAGTACAAAGACTGGAGATGTGGGAACAATAGATAATAACAGGACTCCAAGGACTTATTGATCTCTCTGTACTGTGGTGAAGCTCATAACATCCTTGAACGTAAAAGAAAATCTAAAATGAGTGACTTTTAGAGATTTTTTTGTCTGTTTGGACAGAGCTAAGTTGCTGTAGCTTCATATTTAGTATAGCTTACCATTTATCACAGTAAATCTTGTTATCCAACATTGTCCAGAAGCAAGTGCATTTATTTCCCAAAATGTTAAACTATTCCTTTTATACATTTCCATTGACATGTTTCTTAGAACCTTATATAAGCTTTTGTTGCCCACAAACTATAAACTGTTATGCCACAGACTGTACTTTGATTTTTGTAGTGTTTTTCATTTAAATTTATTCATGTTTACTGACGAATCTATTCGAAGATACATAAATCATGTACAGCCTCTTCTAAAAAGGGTTGGTATTTCCCTTTTACCCACATGGTGTTACCAAAAATACTTCAATAAAAAAAATTGTTGAATTATTAGTATCACTGGCTTTGACAAGGGGTCTGATAAACCACATTAGGGCCAAAAGGGGAAGAAGGGATCAGAAGAAAAAAGTGATAAGGCTGCTGAATGGAACAAAAAGAAATTTAGAGAAGAGAGGATGAATTTACAGCTTTGTGAAGAAGTGTATATAGAGGAGATGTAAGGTGGAGGCAGAGGGGGGAGGGATGCAGGGAAGAGGGAAATCAGACAGGTTGGACTTGAGAGCACACACAGACGCACTCTGTTTAATGTCTCGCTGACATTTCTGCTCTCCACCTCCTCCCCACCAACCTGCTCTCACTGGAAATGAATGGGCAGACAGGAAAAGCCAGAGGAGAGAAAGGAGAAAGAGCACAGACGAGACTTTGGGAGGAGATCCAACACTCTGCCTGTACTTCACTCAAGGTCACAAGCCCCAGACAAAGTCAAAGGTCAAGGGTTCATGGGAAGGCCAGCCAATCAGAAGGTGGACAAGTCTGAATGGGATCAGGTTTCACTACCGAGACATCTGCCTGATGGTCCACCTGTGCCCCAGCAAAACTTGACCTCTTGTCTTTTTGCTACCGTGTTTCCATCACTGATCATCTCTTCACCTTTTTTCATTGCCATTTCTCCCATTCTCATCTCCTATTTCTAAAAGCAGCTCCTTCAGCCATGTGTCAAATTTTAGAAGTTATAGATGTGTAACAATGTGAAAAAAAAAATGAGCATTGCTATTGGATTTTCTGCTGGGCAGTTTTCAGGCTGTCTAGTAGTTCACTCTCTGAGTCCTTGGGTAAATTCCTTCTGGATACCGTCACTCCATTAACCTGTGCAGTTAAGGCTATGTGTATTTGTGTGTGTGCATCATTGGCTTTCATTCACTGTCACTGCTCTGTGTGTGGTGCTCATTTCATTGCTCTAAACCAAACCATCTGTATTGAACGGCTGGAATGTTCTCCGCACACGCGCAACTGCCTCCACACCTCCCATTCATTGACCCAGCCCTAAAGGGTGGTGTTCACATCAACACATGAAAGATGTTAGCTACCAGCTACCTTTCTTGCTGACCCTCATATTTATACATTTGCTCACTCAGCTACTTATTCCTGTGCAGCACAGTAGGCAGAAAGCTGGTGCTCAGCTGGGCCCAGTCTATTATCAAGCATCTACACCGATGCAGTAACAGACAAAAATCATTACTTTTGCCCTTTTTTGAACCTTTACTGGTGATAGAGAATTCCTTCCCACCCACTGTACTGTTATTTAGACAGTCCCAGAGCGGTTTGACTGGGCCAGTTGGCTGGAATCGTGCAGCTCAATGAGTAACAGGGACAGCAAGCAGCAGTGTGTAGACTCCTGGCCAGGCCTGAGAACACTTCACTAACCTGATCAGCACCAAGACAAATAGAGGGGTGATTGCTTCCCCGTGGCCCATCTGGCTTCTCTTAAGGTGACGGGAGGAAGAAACGGGGGTGGGCGTGTGTGTGCTTTTAAAGGCTGCCATTCTACATAGGGTATTTCAAACACACCCCTCACTTGCCGACCAATTACAGCCAAATGGTGCTGTCGGCCCGACTGCTTTCACCCGTCAATAAAAACATTTTGATTGGGACTGTTAAGGCCTCTCTGGACCACAGCCTGGTCCAAACAAATGACTCACTTGAAGTTCTGACATTCCAAAACGGAAGTGGCAGAATTCCAGTGACGGGGGGAATAAAGATCACTACAATTTATCAGCGGAAATCAAGGAGTGAATTTAGTTCTGAAGAAGATGAAGGGGAAGACAAACTGACCTTGTAGGTGCGAGTGGGTCAGTAGGAGACCCTTGTGTCCTCATATCAATTTCAAGTTCTGGGCTACGGTCCCAGTGCAAAGTGATCACGAGTGGCAGCTCCCTCAGATTGAAAACTGAACTAGTCAGGACCACCTCACCTTTGCTGTGGAAGACAGAAACTAAACTGATGGATCAAAATGCTTCAGCCTCAAGGCCAACATTGGGTCAAAGTTCTGCTCCATGACTGACTGCTGCCCACACCTCCACCTGCTGGCCACCCAGTGAACAACGGCAAAATGAACAATATCCTTGACAGTTCCAGACCATTGGCTGAAACACAAGTTTATTCTAATATAAGTCCTTTTTGAATCTGCTCACACATGCATCTGTCCCTGGTTTTCTCTGTGTCTGCTCTTTGTCTCCTTCTCTCTGTTTCTTTCACTTTAAGTTAATAGTAAACAGAGATGCTGCGGCCTGGGAGCTGTCCAAACAGCAGGACAATAATAACTGTTTGTTGTCACCACGGATACACACTTTCATTTCTGCCAACACACACTGAGGAATCTGGATTCTGTTAAATGTATCCAAGCAACTCAAACTTATGATGTGTGCCTGTATTTTCTTTCTTTAGTTGTGGGCAAATTTTATTCATCATTAGCTCTATGTTGTGAGGATCTCACAATTTCAAAGAGCTGTTTGAGGGTAAATTTAGAGTTAGGTTTAGATAAGGATTAGGTTAGGCCTGTAGTGACGGGTAAGGTTATGGTAGAGGGCCGAGGAAGGCACCTTATCAGTAAGTGCCTTTAATACTATAGTGTAGAAGGACTGTGAAGGAAGTGTGCAAGAGGACTGCTCACCGAGACACTCTCACATCTAGGACACACTCACTCACATATACACACTATCCCATAGCAGATAGAGAAATCCGTAAACTGTAACTACTTGTCCGTTACAAAACATCACTCAAGAGTTAAGGTTGTTTTCCTTCATCTAAGATTGTGTGTCTGTGTGTACATGTGAGTGTGTTTTTGTATGCACACGCGTGTGCCTAGGCTGAGGAATGCCCTTCTCAGTTAGGGAGCAGGGGCCAGGGCTGGGGGCTTTAGAGAGGGGCCCCAGCGTGTGAGTGAGTGTGTGTGTGTGTGTGTGTGTGTGTGTGTGTGTGTGTGTGTGTGTGTGTGTGTGTGTGCGTGTGTGCGTGTGTGTGTGCGTGTGTGTGTGTGAGTGAGTGAGGCAGTGGGAGCTTAGCAAGGGGCCCTGTGTTTTGTTCTGTTCCACATCAATGGGACGTCAAGCCGGGTTTGGGCCTGACAGCACCCGGATTAAAGGTTTTCTACCAGACTCTCTCTACCCCTCCCCCAAAACACATGCACACACAAACATACACGCACAAACACAGAAATACCCACACAATGGGCTGGACGAACACAGTCTTAACTCTTGGAGTACTACGTTGTAATTTACAGGTGGCTAAGTGCAGTGGAAAAAGGCTTCCTAATGATGAGAAAAGGAGTATACTACACAAGCACTTAGTTAGCAGTTTAATGCCTCAAACTAACACAGGGAAATACATCCACGCTGCGTGAAATCTTAGAATTAAGAGGATAATGATCACTTTGGTGTATCTGTTTTTAAAAGTTGAAAATCCACAGTTATTTTTGGAAGGTGTTTTCTGTGGGGCTGGTAATTCCATAATGTTTTTCTTAAAATAAATTATTAATAAATTACTGAACAATAATAAACTTATAGGTTAATCAACACCTCTCCTCACCGTTAAACAGCTGCAACAGAAGCAAACCACTTGCAAGGATTTATTGCAAAATTTTCTATTAGACCACAATAGTTTTTGCTAGAGGTGTACATAATAAGTTGCCACCTCCTCCACGATACATTGGCACAGCTAAATCTTACAGAACAGTGCAACACATTTTGAAATAATTGTTGTTATTAATCTCCCAGCTGACTCTTTATCTGGTCCAAAAGCTGCTAGCTTTCGGAGTCAAAAATAATACGTGTAGTCGAATAATTCACTTAATATAACTAAGACTGGAAAACCACAGCAAAAAGAAATAAGCAACTGCGTGTGTGTGTAACACTTTTTTGTTAGTTCTGGTGTTAATGTTGGGTCGGATCACTGGTCTTCACAGATTTTCAAATCAGGTAAAAACATTAAAAGAGGCAATACAAGGTAGGAAGCTGGAAGTTGTAGTAGCATGGAAAATAAATACTGAAGAGTGATGCAATGTCGGATATAAGGGTGAATAAAAGAGGCCAGGCGAACAAGAGGACAAAATACAAAACCAGCAGCATGGAAGAAAGGCCAGGATCAAACTCTTTGAACTCAGTGTGTGTTTGTGTGTGTACGGTCAGTGAACATCGTATCAGCTGATGCATATTCATGTTCAGCGCACTATTGCAGAGATGTGAACAGTAAACCTCATACATCTAACACACCTGCATTTGTGTGTTCTTAAATTTCACTCTAATTGTACACATACACAAATACGCACACAGTTTTCAGTCGCTTCAGTGTCTACCGAGGTCGTAGAGCAATCAGCAGTGACGGTGGCTATTCAGAGCTGCAAACAGGAAGTATACAGCATTTCACAAAACATAGTAATGTCCATTCTGTGAACCTCCTTTGATTTGTATTTGAAAATAGAAGTAATACTCTGACCCTGACCTGATAGACAGATTCATAGTTTCACAATTTGTCACATTTTTAGGGGATAATAAAACTCTAAAGTCCCTTCCATTTTTAACTGCATTGAGGAAAATAACCAATTAAGTTAGACTTATTTTTCATGGTGGGCACCAAAATTAAGGTTAAACTGAAGGTGAAAACGCAGCAGAAAATTTCACTTTCTATTTTGTTATGTTAACATGTATTTTGGATTTCGCAGAGACCTGCCCAGGTTCACCTCTTGGTAGACATACTTTACACCACTTCTGTGAACATGGAAGAATATCAAATTTGAGGCACTTTGCTACACAGTTGGTGGCTGCCTCAAAGATGGCATTAGGAGCAACCGTCTAAGCTGCTCTCTGCTACATGTGAGATGGAGGGAAAACGGGAATAGACAAGCCTGTCAGTACTCAGGCTAAAAATCTGCAGCTTCTGCTTCTTTTTCCCAGGTGGCCTTGCAGATCCAGCGGGTCATGCCTCTACCGGACATTCAGCTGACAATAAACACGTTTGATGCTGAATGCTGTCGGGCTGTAAAGTTCCCGCTGAACCCCTATGGTCTGGGCGTTGGGGAACACATCCGTGCCGACCGCCTCGGATCCCCCATGACTTAATTAGTGCTCTCTGATTCTCAGCATTAGTTTACTGTAAAGGAACAACTTTTATCCTTAACTGTAATCAGCTTACCCAGAAGAATAGAACACAATAAAAAGCTTGTTTGAAGTTTTCTTTGTGTTATCTCGAGCGCTTCAACAAAAGCCCAGTGCAGCTCGCCTCAAAGTACAACAGTAGGCCAGCAGGCAGCCCAGTTGTTGAAAACCTGCACTTTTGTACATGGAACCTCCAAATCGGTTTCCCTCAACTAAGCAACACAAAGCAATTGTTTTTACTAACTCTCAATTATTAAGCTAATGCTCTCCCAGTATATGGGCTTATTAGTTCCTAACAGACTTGTTGGTTTTCATAATTAAGTCATCATATTACATACTAAATCTATTTAGTTAAATTAAGAATTCAGGTAGCCTGGCTAATCTCGTCTAAGTTTCCTCTCCTGATTAAAGGGATTGTTCCTAAAGTGAAAAGATTCAACCATTTATTACCATTTGCCCTCCTCACCCACTGAAAAAAGATTTTTTTGTGATGAATACTTGAGGTGTCATTAATATGCATAATCAGACAAATCTGGACATTAGCCTAGCCTTTTAGGTCTATTATCAGGAGATGACCATGACAGACTGCAGAGCTTTTATGAACCTCCTTATATTTCTTATAAAATATTCTGTTCCCTCTGATGATCAAGGTGACCGTTAATTTCATGACAATCCTCTTCATCTGTCCTAGCAAGGAAAATAATGAGATTTACATGGAGGATTTAAATTCAAAAGTATTTAAAGGGAAGTATTTCAATCTTTTAAAACAGCTGGCGTCCCTATAACATAAGCTGAAATGTTGATCTAGTCTCACTGAAATCTTTACAGACCAAACCACCCGCCCTTACTAGTATGCAGATGCTGTCAGTTTTTATTTTACTCACCGGTGTGTCCTTGAGGGCAAGTTTAATCAAGTATTGCTAATACTAACATAGCAAATATAACTTTACTTTTTTTACAGTTAAAAAACTTGTCTGTATTCTAACGTGTTTCTCTGACAGTGAGGGGCTGCGGCTCGCTGTAACTCATACACCTACATAGGTGGTACAAGTACACCATCTAGTGTCAAGAAGCCAACAGAACTGTGGCTGTGCAGAATCCCTTAAATCATAGGCAATGTCCAGGAAAAAAACATTTTCAAGAAAAACAAAAGGGTTTTAACATGCGGCACTAATAAGCCTTTAATAACTTGTTTGCTTAACGAGCCTTGAAAGAACATTCCTGCTTTCAACTGTAAGCAAATAATTAGCTACAAATACGAGAACATTTTTTTCCCTTAGTATCGTTGTTTGTGTCAATTTGCCAAAGCTACAGCAAAACAAGCAATTATATACAACGATGATCATTTAGAGAAACATGCAAACAAAAAATATTTCGTTTGTTGTTTGTTGGGAGAGTTGGCTGTTATTGAGAAATGAACGTTCTGCTCGTAACTGTAGAAAGTCATTACAGCAGCACACCGGCACCATCCTGCAGAAGCTAACTTTAGTTTTGACTAAGGTGTTTGACTTCGGACCCATTGTATTAACCAAAAACCCAGCAACAGCGTAGAGCTGATTAATGCTACATGTGAGCGAAGGGGATTACTGTACTGAATATCTTGTGCTCAGTCACCCTTAGAATAGGTCAGTTAGCATTGACTCCCAGTCTTGCGATGACTTCTGGCTCAGATAGTTGTGCCAAAAGTGGTTTGAGGAGAGATTTGATGCCAGACTTCTTTAGGTGCTCCTAATCACCAGCATCTAAGAGCTGATACAAAGGTCACTGCCCCGTAACATGCCAACCCAATCAACCCTTTAATGATGCAGTGGGGTTCGAGGGTGGAAAACACTTCACTTTGAAGGAGGAGAGTGTTGTGTTTGGCCACACAGTTCAGGGCAGTCCAACTGTGCTTTTTTAAAATCATCTAGCAGGTGATCTGATCATTTCCTCTGACAGCCAAATGCTTTTAGCTCCAATTACAGAGTTAAGGACGTTCGCCCACGTGATAATAGGGCCACTGTTGACTGATGCATTGTGAAAATGAGGTCCATCTTTCAAACCCAACAAGAGGAAGGCTTTGAACAGAAAACAATCATCAATGAGTTGCAAAGAAAATAACATACATTTTACACAATTACTTACCTATTATAATGCTATAATTAGCCTATGTTACCATTAAACAATTTCTGGTGTCACATTTTAGGAAATGATAAAACATAATTTCCTATTCCTCAGATTTGCTGTCTGATTGTGTTACAATGAAATGGTATTGTTTTCGAGAAATAAGATTATTATCATTATTATTATTTGTGCTGCATTTGGATTAGAGTAAACTTAAAGCAGATCTTTAATCTCCAGTGTACTTGTGGTAACTGGTGCTGTGCTGAGCTTTATGAACAATTAGAGTCATGGACACATTTTCACTAGTGAACTAACCGATTTTAGTGACCAAAAGGGTTGCATTTATTCAAAAGAGTCACATTTATAAGGACGCAAGTTCAAGTGTTGCAGCCCTTCAGTCATGTTTGCTAAAGAAAAAGTCTGGTCAGGCTTCATGTGAAACTTGTGACTGTTGCACAAAACTTGATTTAACTTTAACTTTGTCCTATACTTTGTGTTAACTCAGTAACTAATGTTCACTCAAACAAACTTTGTGTTTTTCAAATTTCACCTGTAACATGCACTCTAATTAAAAAAAAAAAAAAACATTGTCTGCAATGATTTTTACACAGAAATAACTCAGCACTTGGTTTCACAGTTGAAAAAGTTTACTCAAACGTTGAGCTTCTGCCTGTGCTCAGGTGCAGAAAGATGCCGGAAGTGAGAAATCTGCAGCTCAGTGTGTCACTGGTCAACAGCATGACTGGTTAAACAGTGGTGGGTTCAAACAATTCGGAAAACTAAATTTTGCTTTTTCCCTAAGTTCAGGGAAAAAGCTAATGTTTTCATATGAAGCTGTGTTTGTTGATTTCTCCCTTAACTGACCACTGAGGAGGATTCCACATACATGCCATACATTCAGTATTGGTCAATAGCCTTAGAATGCCAATAGATCCCAGGTTTCTCTCAACAAACATACATTTGTAAAATAATAAACTGTGAATAGATTCAACTATTATGTACTTGTTTTTATTTTAAAGCCCCATTGTACGGTATAAGCACTGTAGAATACAGCATTGCAGTTTTTGTAAGTTTGTCATTGTATTTATACTGTGTGTGTCTGATGAAAATAAGGTGTTAATTTTCATTCTTCGGTTTGTCATGCTACCTCACATCCATCAGAGAGCGCCAGAGTTCTGTCCATCACCTAAGCAGTAGGAGGCTCTGAGTGAGAACAAATATATTATAGTCCAAGCCTGTTAATAATGAAGACGTTATAACCATAAAGATGATTTTACAGATTTAGTTTTTTTTTTGTAGCAGATTCCAGCTCCTCCCAGAACAGCCTGTACTAGCAGATTGATTGTTGGACCCTTTAGGACAAGTCAAATGCAATACTTTGTCCTTCCTATAAAGACATTGTCTCGTGAACTATGATTCCATTACAGCTCCATCCAAATTCATTGTGAGAAGTGGTCTAATCAGCCAGCAACATATAACGAATATAAGGAGCCTTTAAGAAAAAGTCATGATCATTATTATTTTGTGATTATTCTTCAAATCCAACCTTTACAATCACCTAAGAGGTTTTAAAAACTTAAAATTCTACACCGACGCTTTAATTTGAAAAGATTCTGAATTGGGTTTATATAATTACATGCTTATTAAGCATGCACTCTCAGTTTTGTACTTATTCCTTGAGGCACAGAATATTTAAATGGTAGACTCTTTTTTTTTTTAACAGAAGATGCTTTGACTTGTCATAGCAAGAGAGAACAGTGAATAATTTCCCTGCCGGCTCACTCTTCAATACAAGGACATATGAGCAGTTACACCTATGCTTTTTTAATGAGCAACAATGCTACCATTAAAAAAAAATAGTTTGGATAATAAATAGACGTGGGAATTTGGTGTCAATAAAAATATAATATAGACAAAACCCTGCAATAGATTTAAGATTTAATAAGCATGTCATATATGCTGTTAGGCCAGTTTCACCTGTTCCTTCCTGAAGGAACTGCTCACAACGTGTCAACTCCCCTGGATTCTGTTTATGGAAAACAGTTTTACCCAGCACAAACCTGTCCACAATTTACACATGCATCACTCAAACAACTGCCATTTTAGCCCGTCACCTTTCTGCCTGCTTTTTTTCTCAGCTCAAGACTGATCAACGTCCCTCAACAAGCCCCTGACATTAGCTGAACTCTTTTTCTTTTTTTTTTTTTATTTCTGAAGACTCTCTACCACTAACTGGGAAATGAACAACTAGCAAACAAAATATCTGAAAAGATATGAGAAACAAATACAAAGTAGGTTATCACCGATTCAGACTCTGATAACCAGTGCTGACCAGTGGCTTTTGCAAAGCCTGTTAGTTAACAGTTCTCTCAAATGTGACACTGAAGATTGTATGAGAGATTGTCAAACACAAACACACACAAAAAAATAATAAATAATAATAAAAATAGCCTTGGCTGTATCATGTTACTCTGCAACTAGTCTGAAATTCACTGATTTAGGACGTATGTTTTTTGTGTAAACACACGGTTGGTGTGACAGGATGTGGTCTATTAGACCCATATTAAAATGTTTCTCTATAAGCTGAGTATGTCCCTGATTAACCAGCTTGACTGTTACTGAGGCACAGAGGGAACATATTGACGTTCTATTTGTCTAGGGAAGGCTGCTGTGGACTGAGTACTGTGCATACATTCTTTTATTCAACAACTCCCTGCTTCACATTTATTCCATCTCATTTCCCCACACACACACACACACACACACACACACACAGAACAACCTGTCACCATGGTGAGGGTACGTGTGACAGACAGTTGGTTAGAGTGTGTCCGGTATTATAGGAACAGCTCATATTGACGAAAACTGGGACATCCAAACCACTCTTTATCCTGATCCTGGCTCTGTGCAGAGATGTCTGAGGAGAAATTATTGAATAGCACAGAAAACAACAGTCAGATTTTAAAATGCTACAAGATAAAACACAGACACGGAGCTGCTGTTGTGTGGGCATGATTGGTAGCATCTGCCCAAATTACAAAACATGTGAAAACAAAGTGAGCCACAGCCATTTAAATTTTTCTTACCATACCTGAATTGCCTCGTGCATGCCCCAACAGCAGCACAGAAGTTATGCAGAACAAAGAGCGAAACATCAGATAATTAAAAAAAAAAAAAAAAAAAAAAAAGACTTGTTGCTTTGCCAACCACCCAATTGGTTTGATCAAAGTAACTTTTCTGTGAAGCCCAGGATAAGTAGCAAATATATGGGTAGGGTGGGTGGATATATGGGCATCTAAAAAAGTAAAAGTAAAGACAAACCTATAGAGCTTTGGGGATATTTTTGAAAAAAAAAGTTTATTAATTTAACAAGCATACAAAACAACAAATTATTTTTTAAACTACCAATGCAGTTTTAGTGCAATTCCAAAATATACATCTTCAGCAGGGCATGTTAAAAGTTATTCACATCAAAAACAGCCATTTAAATAATTCATTTGATTATCATTTGACAATTGTCCTAGCCAGAGGAAGCTCATGAGTGATACCTTCTTGAGGTAAAATTGTACACATCCAAATTTTTTAAACACACAAAAACAAAGCACTACATCACAAATTAAATATTAAATACATGAACAAAAACATAAGTACTACAGCACAATACAAATCAATGCATTTGTAAACAAAGTCTGTAAACATAAAGAAGTCTGTGGTTATAGATATTTGGTTTGTGAACTTAATAAAAACAAGCTGATGCATTGTATCCTATCATTTTACCACATAAGACTTAAGTATTTGGTATGCAAGTGTAGCAGACTGTCAGTTATAATTTCAAATGTGAAGGACACGAAATTCAGGACAAAGTTTTCCTTCTTTATGCATGTTTTTCTACAGCAAAAGGCAATAGCATGGATAAACCTAGATGCCGGTTATGGAGTTAAAAACCACCAGCTTCCTTAAACCCTTTCCTTTGAAAAAGAAGAGACATTCTGGCTTCTTCAACAAGATTTGCCAACTATACAGGTAAAACTCACTCACAGAAAAACTGTTTAAGACAGAATCATATTTGCACAGCACCGCAGTGAAACAATAACAAGCGCTTAAGGATGGCACTGGCCAAAAAAAATAAAAATAAAAATAATAATTTAAAAAAAGATTTGAGTTTAGTACCTTGTGACTGGAGTATGGTCAAGTTTTTGTCTATCAAAACAGGCTGAAGAGAAGCTCATTAATGATGACTGGCTAACATGCTGCATCAACTCCGATTAACAAAGCTTCATTGTCAGCAATTACAGTAAAATTAAGGTCAATAGAATACTGAGAGTTTTCTGGCCATTACATCATCTATATAGCTTAATGTCTTGACGAATTGTCAAAAAAATAAATAAAATTTGAAATGCTGTTTTCTAAACGGAGGCGAAGTCAGCCTGTTCAATAATGATATGTTTCATGATTCTTTGGACTTCATCTCCTCTATATGTGCTACAAATAATTTGCTACGTAAAACTGAAAAGCGATGTTTAAAAAAAAATTTAAGAAGCATGGGCACTGAAATCCATTTACAACCCATGTCTCCCTTTTTTTCTTAATGGTCAATAATGATTAAGGAGTTCCAAACGTTCACTTCTGTTAATTACCACCACTCCTATTTAACTGTTTAAACAACTGTTCACTTGATTTGCACTGAATACAAGAAACATCAAATTCAGTAGATCCAGAAATCTGTGGAAGCACAGCCTATGCATAAGTTAGTATGTTAGTATCAGATACTGCTACAGTTTAATCTGGATGCCAAACACATACTGCTGTTGTCAGGTGTGTAACAAAAACTGCAATTACATATCAAATTATAAACTCTTAATTGTAATATAATCTAATCAAATAGGCCCTTAAAAAGGAAGGAAATCTGTATATCATTCAATAATTGTGCTATTTCTCCAATCCATGGGAGTCAAAAAGCACTCAAACTTTCAGCCAACACCCAGCCACACAGACACTCTAAGCCATTATGACATGACTGTTAATGAGTTTTGTTTCACTCAATACAGCATATGCAATGTACAGATCACTTTGTAACAGAAGCGAATTGTAAGAATATTATCATAAAAGTGGACATAATGAACATGGTGTGGAAAAAATTGGTTTTGGTTGGATTCACTAGTAAGTACCATTAACTTAGCATCCCACACTCCAAAATTTTCATGAGGCCGGTCAAAAGACCACTAAAGGGGAAAAGTAGACTGAGATTAAGGAATTGTCATTATTGTCTATTTCAGCCACATGTTATAGCCCACGCAAATATATAAAAAAAAAGAAAATAATGTGTGACTCTGTGTGTGTGTGTGTGTGCCTGTGCTTTAAACAGTGAAGGTGATGAGGAAAGGCATGGTCACAGCTTAAAGGGTAATTCACCACTAATTTACAAAGGGCCAGAAACCTGCACCTGCTGTTCTCTTTGGGTTCAAATTGTGGAGTATCTTATTTTTATGTCCACACTGTAATCAGTAGTGTCAAATCACCTGTCAAAGCCAAAACACCTGCTGTGACATCGTTGTTTGAAAAGTTTTTTAATATTTCAACCCATGCAGAGCAGAGCAGCAGCACTTTTCCACCCTGTGTGAATCAGTGTTTAATTACCCTTCAAGGCAATTGTCTTTCTCATTTCAGCATGGTTTGTGCACTCTTACATTGTCCATTTACCTCTCTACCTAATGCACTCTTCCTCTGACAGGGTTGCTGATTCTTCATTCTCACTGTCATCCAGCTCGGGAAGATCCCCCCACAGGAGCAGATTCAAACCTGCAGACACAATCAAGGGTTACAAAAGCCTAGAACATAAGAAACAGAATGAAATGGCAACAAATTCCAGTTTTATCAAAGAGAAGTTACTACTGACCTGTTGCATCCAGTCTGTTGAGAGTTGATACAGCATCGCTATTGAACATCCAGAAATGGCCGTTATTACAGGAAAGCAGACAGGGTTTACAAGGGGCCACAACATGATAGCCCACCACATTACCACTGGGCGAGGGAGGGAGAGAGAATAAAGAGCAATGTGCGTCAGCATTTTACTGGGGGGCACTTCTAAAAAGTGCTAAATCCACTAGTGGATGTCTATTATCTAACAATGTTTGCTTTTGCTCTATGTACGACAACAAACCCTGGGAAAACAAAAGAGCCTCACAAAGCCTCACTGTAGCGTCAGACACTGCTTCAGAGTAATATTAGAAAACAAATGCCAAATGACACAACTTCATTTTAACTATGCTTGTATAGTGACTAGATTATTAGTTACAGACCTATTGTGATAACTTAGACAACAAATAAATCAGAAGAAGTACAAAAAATAATTTTGTTGTAAAGTTTTAGGTGTAATAGTTTGCCAATCATTTATTGCCAATACATTTTCAGCTATATAAGCAGGACCTACTTGTTTTCTGTGGTAACTTGGGGTTGTGCTGTGCATTACCATCTCAGCAGATGGGCTATCAAAAGCAATCACCGTACGCTATAGAAGATTTACTTACCACTTCAGACATGCAATGTCTCTCAGTTTGCATTTGCAGCTTTCAGTGGAGTAGCAGCTGGCCACAAAGTCAACAGTTCTTGGGGGAGGGTGCGTGAGATGACAAACAAACATGGCAAGGAAAGGTTAGAATAGTTACTATTGTCATATTTGCCTTCTACAACCCTGTTCATCCCTGTCGGTTTAAGTGCCAATCGTGTGCCCATATTTCCTCTAAAAAAATTGTAAACATCAAGTGTCAAATATTTCATCTTACCCTAGCAACAACAGCAAATCCAAACAAAGGTTAGCAGCACTGCTAACTGGATTGAAACTTACCTGTTGGGAGGTATATCAGTCGAAAACAGCTCGACCTCGGTGTCTGCGAGAAGCACCGCTTTCATGCCTCTCGTGCAGAGCAGAGAGTCACAAAAGATGCAGTTGACCTGTGTCACACACTTGTTTTTGAAATTAGCGTTGGATGTAGACATTGTTGTCCTACTAAAATGGACGAACTCTCGTTCTTTCTGCCCACAGACAGCAAATGCAGCACAAAAGAAGAGTCGGGCAATACTGTTGCCCACAATTAGTGCAGTTCTTTTGAAAAAGAATCGATTTTTTGGTTAACGTTAACTTCGCTGTGCTGGGTCTATCTCTAACGTTCTTCGTCAAACGTTAGCAGTTTCCTATCGAGAAAACGGAAAGCAGCCAAGGTTAGCTTGTGTAGGAAACGCAAGGAAAAATATCTACTTCCTCGAAAGTACATACATGTAAAATAAAAAGGTTAGTTCTATTATTTGATAAATCCCCAGTATTAGCGCTAACCTGTCCGTTTTACACGGCTGGCTCTGCATCCATACAGATAGAGTTAACAGCTAACTAAATGGCTGTCAGTTTTGTTTACAACTTCCTGGTATTTAACAGCACTTCCTGAAACTAGCTTTAAAAGACCCCAGGTTTATCTTTGATTGGATACATTCCATAGTAACTGACGCCATTGGCCGCGTTAGTTTCAAAAGATAAATATGGTCATTGGTTGAAAAGGTTAGGCGATACGCCCACACTCAAAAGTCCTAGAAACCGATTGGTCCAATTCTACGTCATTAAAATACCGTTTCACCAATAGTGGCGTGGGAAGGGTAGCTCTTCTCCTATAAAATTAGGCGGGGCTGTGGGTTTCTGTCGGTATAAAAAAAAAGAAAAGAGTTGATGCTTTGACGTTAAAGAGGAAGGAATGGGATGGAATTGTTCAATGTAAACAACACAAATTACATTACTTTTAGCTGAAGCTGCCATCGTTCAAATACAAGGTTGATGCACATCCATTGTGCTGAACAATGCAATCAGTGCGTGTAGACAGAGTATGGAAAGCTCGGTTTAGACTTTTCGACAACTGGTTGAGCTACATTTGACGTTTTTTGCTGTTTAATTTAGTAAATAGTGTAACCTTAATTCAACATGGGGTCTTATGTCAGACATCTTAGAAATGCACATTATTAAGGTATATAAACACACGGAAACATAAAATCAGTAAACTCAGATTACAACTGGCCTCTCACCTTAAATCACGGAGAGGATATTATAGACTGTACCACCTAGATGAGACAACTTACACGTGCTTTTCTGAAAAAAAATTGCGTTTTGTTTTTTGGTGATAATCATATATGTTAATTGCCCCTTACATTAACTTAAACAAAAATCCAAGGACACACACACTTTATACGACGGGCTGCACTTTTTTTTTTAATCTACACGGATCCTAACCATGTGTGCATCTCGCTTGTCCTGCGCACTGGAGCAAACCAGCAGGCAGCTTTTCCACCTCCACGCGGTTCTTCCTCTCTCTCACTTCAGCAGGGGCACGAGGAGAGCGGCAGTTCAGTTCAGACAGGCGGACGGACGGACGGACGGACGGGCAGCTGCGACACCGACAGCCTGTCGACGTTTAACATACAACGAAGAACTTTTGGACGTGCCCACTGACAAGCCATCGCAGTTTTGTTTTTACGTGGGGAATGAATCTCCTTTCTCTGGAAGTTGTTTGCACCATAACCGGTTTTGAGGAGGCGGTGAGGCGCGGCGGCGGATGGGAACGTACAGCAGCAGCAGCAGCAGCAGCAGCGCCAAACTCACAATGCGCTCGGAGTGAACAGAGGCGAGGAGACAATACCGAAGATCCGCGGGCACACTGACGAGCTGCGATCCCCCTTTTTCCTCCCACAGTCTCCCCCGGAGCGGCCTTTTCCGAACCCACGGCTCATCTATTGATTGACTGAGACAACATTGACTTGGTAACGAGGGCAAGGGCTCCGAACTCAGCTATGACGTCTCCGGCGAAATTCCGAAAGGACAAGGAGATAGTGGCCGAATATGAAGCTCAAGTTAAAGGTAAAACTTTTTGAAAAGATTTCCACAAGTTGCACGATATGACAAGCTAAAGCGATGTGGTCTTCAATCCCAGTTTCTTTCATAAGCAGCGGGCTTTCCTTGACTTGGCACCTCTCCTATCAGGCGTAAAGGGGAGTCTGCCTTTGTACCTCACCAACCGTTTAGGATGGATCATTGTCATCGTTGCAACTAATAAGCAATTATTGATAATAAGTCAATATTTGTAATCATAAACAGGACGTCATGATCAGCGTGGCATCAAGCCTGTGATCGCTCGCCTTAGACGCGGCACACGGATTGCCAACAAAGACAGAAAAAACCGTCCAGAATTCAGCCGTGTTACCCGGACATGTCTGTTAGATGGTGTCCAAAGAAAGGCCCGTGTGCCCTCGGCGTGTGTGGTGTGTGTGTGTGTGTGTGTGTGTTGGGTAGACTGCCCGGAGGATTGGGGCTTCGACATGGAACAAGGCAGGGCGTTTTCTCTCCCTCTGTCTCCTGCGTGTCTGCGCTGCTGGTGTGCTGTGCGCTGTCGTTCATTCTGCAAGTGTGTGTGTGTGTGTGTGTGTGAGGGGGGGGGGGTAAAGGCAGTTGGCAATTGAGTAGTCGATTTGTGCTGAGGCTCGCTCGTTGATCACGTTTGCTTTCGCTTCTGCCGAAGATGAAGGACGCTCACAATCAGCAGCAATATATAGTTGTTTCAGATGTTAACTGTTTCCTGGCCGATTTGTGTGTGTGTGTGTGTGTGTGTGTGTGTGTCCACTGCACTGTCAGTAAGAGTGACAGTGAGTACTCCCCAGATCTGGAGGTTCAGTGATACGCATTGAAGACAGGCACAGAGCACAGTGGTGGCAGGAGGAGGGACGTGGAGGACAGAGGACAGGATGTTTCCCTCCTCAGGAACAACATCTTTCCGCTGCTGTTGCTGTGCCAGATAGGCACCACATAGGATGGGCCACCACCTTGTTTACCAGCACTGCCTCTGCTTCCTGTCATATTGAAACTGTGGCCTGTATTCATATTCATATTCATATTCATATTTGCATTCACCTGTAGAGCCTCTGCTTCAGTGTCCCTTGGCATTGGTTCAACAAGTGTCTTGAACTCTATTAGGCCAGACAACCTGACTAAATTATGTTCTAAATGAAAGATAAAAAGCCTTTAAAGGTTTTAAAATGAAAGCATTTAAATTAAATATAGAGTAGTTGTCATTTGTCTGTAGACCTGAGATGATGACACACATACACTTGATTCTAAGGCACCTGTCTGTTGAACTAACGGACAAGGTAATCCAGGTTAACTTGACTCTCTGCTGCTCCCAGTTTATCACCTCTTTTTAACAGCTTCCTCTTGTTTACCGGCCTATCTGCAAACCCCTTTAGCTATCACCACAGCAACATTAGTGTTGTTCTTTCAGTGTCCCAGTGGGCCGCAGTTTATGCTCGGCAGGCTCTGTAAAGGTTTTCTGTCCTTGCTGCATTGTGAGGCTCATCTGCCTTGTTTGGCAGACAGTGGACTTAATGTTTGTCCATTGACCCGCTGCATCGATTCCTCCTGTCAGTTACTCCGCGGCTCCACCGTGAACACCTGTGTAGTACGCTCTCTCCTTTTCTTACTCTGGCCACATGTTTTTCCATGTACCGTCTTTCCCGTCAGGAATGAACCGATGAAAGGGTAAACCTGTGCTTCCACGTAAGTGTCTGAGATGTGTTTGTGTGTTTTTCCATCCGTGTACAGTTGTCTCCAGATGCTGTGTGTCTGCCTTCTCGAGGAGACACAGACAGTCTGTCATTACCTTGTGCACTGCTGTTAGAGCTTCTGTAATGGAGGGTATCAAGCAGCAATACACCACATCTCCATTTGCTAACACATCTGTCTTGTTTGTCAAATCTTTAGGAGAGATCCTCTGCAATTACAATCACTCAGCTGAGGAATCATACATACATGCTCATCTTTGCTCTTATCAGCTACCAGGGGTTTTAAAACTGCAGCATGGGAACATGCATTATACTAACTATACTAAACATTCAACAATGACTTGACAATATAACTAACGCTCTTGATGACTGCAGCTCTTCTATATGGATATTAATTACTATAATGTTTACGCTTTATTTGGCTTTTGTACGCCCAGGTTGATTATTCATAGCATAGATACAGATGTCCTCTAATATCTCCTTGATGCTTTTGTTGTATTTTTTCAACCTGTTTTATTCCTGAAACAAAACACCTAAAATTCCATGTGAATTGGGTCTTTAAAGATTTTATTGGTCAATCCAACCTCAACCCCTGATATATTTGAGGAGCGTAAACATCTTACTTTTATGTACACCAGTGCTTGAATACTGAGTCGTATTTTTCTCAGCCTGTGTAATTTCACACAGAGATTGCTGATACACTAATATGTGATTCTGGCTGATGCAAGGAATCTTCATGGCTGCTCAGGAAGAGGGTGGGTGGTGTGTGTGTGGAGAGACACAGACTGAGTGAAAGGTAAAAGCGAGTGACAAAGACAGAGAAACAAAAAAGGGACAGGAATGTCTTAGCACAGGCACAAGTGGTTAAGCACAGTGCTGAAATGGTGTTAAGGTATGAGCTTATCACTTACCATTCATAGTTCACTGATCACTTACTTGGAATTAAATCCAGACACTTTGCTTCCACAAAGACTCCAAATTGCTCTTAGCTTTGTCGCTATTACAGACGCCGCAACATTTACCCAGTCAGTGCACATCTACCAGCTCGAACCATCTCTCGTTTACCAGTCAGCAAGTTCACTGTATAATTTACTGGGAAAGCTGTAATTCATGCAATGGGAAACATTTTAGTGGAAAATTAGGGAGTGATGAGTCTTTAAAAACATTTGACAGATGTTTTATTTTTCAGGTTTGGCTCAGTGCTTTAGCATCTGTCAGAGTTTTACACATCTGGGAATGTTAATAAGTGCTTGTCTTTGCAAATAGTTACCACTGTTGCCACTGATAAAATGCACTGATTATGTTTTGTTTGTGCTCTGTGTGGTCACTCAATCTGACGTTGAACTGAAGAGTTTGATTTTTAGACTAAATAGTCACTGACATACACACAAAGAAGCAAACAGTATCTCCCAACGGCTTTAAACTATTATGATTTTCCAAACTGGCTAATAAAGTCATTCATCTCTGCAGAAATGATGTTGATCTCTCTCCCTGAGGAGGGATGAGCGCCTGTGGCCATAAACTAAAACTGCGTGTCTGCTCATGTGTACGTTACTAAGCTGTGTGTTTACAAGGCAGCCAGAGAAACATATGATTTAGGATAAATGGCTGCTTTCACTTGCACACAATAGGAAAGTTGGTGACACAGCATGAGGTTTGTCTGCAAGCAGGATTGTGGGTCCATCTCTGTGTGTGCATGTGAGTCTCTTTGCTTGGCCTATATTTTTTTTGTTTGTGAGCATATTGTGTTGACTGATGTATATTTGATGAAGGGGAACAGGGAGATTGTGGAGAGGTGTTCAGACATAAGTTGTGTTTCTGTTTCGTGTCTATCAAGAGCGACAATGTAGTAAGAGACGGAGAAATAAGGAAACAGCAGGAAGGTGGATACAGCATGATCGTTATTGCAGCACAGGCTCATTTGCTGCTGTGGTTTTGACATCATTAATGGATGCTTGGTAGAATGTGGAAAGCCATCTCTAAACTAATTGGTTAAGGGAAATTTTACGGCTCTGCATGTTTGATGTTTTTAACAACTTCTTGTCAATTAAGGCTGGACTGTATTGACTGAGTCCAGAGGAGCAATTACCAACCACAAGTCAATCACATGGTGGTTATTCATCACACTCTGTACAGATGATGTCTGTGAGTATGGTGGTAAAACTGACGGGAGGGGTCCTGGATCTGTGTGTTTGCATTGTTCACTGAATTTAAATTGGTGACAGGGCTTAAAATACTCACTCAGTCAGGAAGGATGTTTGTGTGTATTTCAGGTTCAGGGGTTAGGCTCGAACACACACAGGTTGTACATTTAGTGTGTGATGCTTCCTGTTTAGGGCCACCGCTTTGTGTCTGGCCAAAAGAATCAGCTGGCTTTCACATAAGATGCACACACACATACAGTGTGAAAATGTATTGTGTGTTGTGATTTTAAGCTCTGGAGTCAGCACACCTGCCTCTCAGAATAGAAGGGAACTAAGAGATAAAGTTGGGGTTATGTATAGAACTTAAATTCTCTTGTCTCATTGCCAAGTCACATCAGAACAATGTGTTCCGTATTGGGTGTCCCACTGTGTGTTTGCAGATGCCATGATATGGCTGAAAACACACTGATTTTCTGTTCCCTTCTACCTATGTGCTTCCTCATTCTTCAGTATTTGATATGACTGCTAACTACAGGGCTCCTGTTGCACTTGAGAAAAAACGCAATTTACTAACTAAGTGGAAAGTTGATGTGCTATAGTGCACACACACTCTGATTGCTAAGCACTGGTTACAATTCAGTAACTGTTATTGTGATTTGGACTGAGATGTCTCATCCATCCCGGCCTACTCTCCTGCATACTCTGTACAGTCAGGAGATAAGAGATAAAAAGAGAAATGTCTGCTTTGATTGCAACAGTTTCCAGGACTGATGCGCTGATGAACAACACAAAACCACTCAGCAATGTCAGTGCAGAGAGCTGTAGAAATGGATTGAGTTGTTAGAGAATGAATGAGATAAATATGTGGAGGAGAAAAAGGCAGCTGGTGGAGCCAAGTGGGTAAGGTCAGAGTTCAGCTGCTAGATGACTGCTATTCATTGGTGCCAGATGTTCCAGATGCTCTGATTGGGCAACAGATGTTTTGTCTGCCGTGGTTGGCTAATCCTAGCACTCTGGCCGCCACCCCCTTCCTAGGATTTCTGCAGTGAGGCATGTTGGGATTGGTTGGAGACTCCCCTTTACATTTTCCAGGTGCTTCTGCTTTGATGCTGAAGAGTGTGTGTGAAGAAAAAGATTGAAAGTGTGTGTAAACCACATGACCCTTGGTTGTATGTATCAATAGTTTGCCTCTTGCACTGACATTTTGCAACACAGTGAAGTTGATGTCATATTTGTTCATGCAAAACAGACATACACACACACACAACTCTAGCTTGGCAGACTGTGTGTTGTTACCTGCTCTGTGTTTTTGCATAATGTCAACTGTAACATTCCACTAAGAAAGCTGATATTAGAAGCATTGTGCTGCAGCCAAAGTTTCTACTTGACTATTATATTTTATCTTAATGTGTATGTGTGTGTGGAGTAATGGTAGGTGATATAGATTCTTGTTGATGTACAGACATATACAGTCACTGACCAGTGAATCTTGGGCATTTTTGTTTAAAAGATTTAAAAAACAAATAATTAATTATAATGGTTGATTGATCATTACAGCTTCTTTGCTCTTCTTCTTTCTCTCTCCTGTGTGTTCACTGTAAATGTTGAGACCTTTCCCTTGTTCAGATTTCACTTATTATGTGACACAGACACATACACACACAGCAACTGGTGGGAGTGTGTAAAAATGTAAAAAACAGTCATGCTTTAACCTACCCCCCCATCTCTCTTTCACACACACACACACACACACAGACAAACACACACACTCACATTTGTCTTTCTATACTTGTGAGGACACTCAATGACATAAAACAATCCCTTAAACGCCCCTTACCGTAACCCTAACCATCACAACTGAATGCCTAACCCTGACCCCAAACAAAACCTAATTCTAACACTGACCCTAAAACCCAGTCTTTACCCTCAAAAAGTCTTTTGGTGTTGTGTGGACCAGCTAAAATGTCCTCACAACACCCAAATGTCCTCATAACAAAAGTATTAACACAAAATTTGTCCACAGAAGGCTGTATAGATATGTCCACACACACACAGTCTGTCAATCTCTTAGTTTGGATCCCGCATTTGCAGTCTTTTTCTTTTTCTTAGCCTGCATTTAATGAACAATCAGATCATTGTGAAAACTGCTGGTCCACAACTCAACTCTTACTCCTTGTTTCTCCCCCTCTCTTATTCTGTGTCCTTCATCTCTCACATGATGGCTGTCAGTTGAGATGAAATGTGACACACTCGTTTTCGACACGCCTCCATTGGCAGCCTAAATAATCATAACTTTGTGATTTCAGCAAGCATATGTGACACACATATCGTGTGTGTGCTTGTATGAGTCTCTTCACCGGACACTGACTCACAACCAGCTGAGAGGATGTTTGTGAGTATGTGTGAGAATATCTTTAAGAACAGTGGGATCTATACAAAGCCAGGCAGAGCAGAGACAAAGCCCACTCATATGCCTTAGTAAAACAATCAATAGGAGAACAGACATTAGCGGTAAATAAATCGAAGAAAGGCAGCAAAAAAGGAAGGGGAGAAAACCAAGCAGTAGAAAGGCTGGACAATGCTCCCAGGGGATGCCAGAGGAAACAGGTTGTGTTTGAACAGTCCTCATACGTGGCCAAAGAGCAGGAGAAAGAAAAGCAAGGAGCCTGACCAAGGAGGGAAAAAGGGGGAGGAAGGAGAGGAAAAAGAGGAGGAGAGATCTGGGAAACATGAGTAGAAGTCTATTTTTGAGAGGTATAAAGGAGGGAAGAAACCCTGCTACTACTAGGCTGTCTGATCCATCTGCTCGATTCAATAATTGTGCGTACAGTATGCACTTGTATTAGTCTTTTCTTTCCCCACCTCCGTTTCCCACTTCCTCTCTCCTTCCCCCTCCATCAGTAGCTTCTCTCTGCACGTAGGCAGAGTTGGTTGCTAGGGTTACTGAATTGCCCCCATTTTTCTGGGTTTGTGAGGAGCAGAGGGAAAATGAGGAAGAATAATGTAGATTTGTCTTCCCTGTAGGGTCTGGCTAATCAGGTTACCACTATACACAGTCACATACTTTGATTCCATTTTGAACATTCAGACCAGGGTCTTTTGTCTCCTCTGGTTTCTTGCTTAGCATCCCTGTTCTCCTTATTTGCTCTCCTTTGCCTCCCTTATTCTTTCTGTTAATCGCTTCGCTTCTCGATGGTGCCACTGCTGTTTCCTGATTCCCCCCAGGCTGTGGGGTGGTATCCTCTGTTTATCGGAGAGAGAGATTAAGGGAGGTGCCATTTGAGTGAAGGAATACTCAATTGTTGAGAATAATTTGGCTTGTCACTGATATTTTATTCTCGACTTTTGTTTTTTTAAAGCCTGAGGTTGCATTTTAAAATCACATTAACCCTACAAATGAGTAGCAGCTGAGTTTTACGAGGGCGTGTGGGTTCTGCTGGTATCAAGGAGAGTATTTTAGTATAGTGACAAGTGTGTTGGAACTGAGCAATCACAGCACACTGGCACTCACTATTCGGGTTCACACCTCTGCTAATGCCGTTTTAATGAAGCCATTCATCACCTGTTCTCAGCCGCATCTGCATCGCTTCCCCACTCACACGCAGCCTCTCGTATTTCTCTCCCCTTTTCTTCGATACGAATGTGTGTGAGGACACAGTGTTCTTCCCTCTGGTTGCTATGTGGATGCACCAGTTCTATTTTTGTTGTTCCCAGCATCAAAGCCCTAGTGCAGATTGCACCCGTTTTCTCCCAGTGTTTGTTGGTGCTTGTATGCAGGCTTAGAGAGGCTTGTTTAAAGTGCTGAGTCCTAACTTTGCTTTAAGCATCCTTTCAGTGTGGGAATACTGTAGTTTGTTTTCCCACATTCATCCTTTTTGCGCAGTATGAGGATAAAAAGGGCACTTATTCTTGTATGGGTAGGTGGCTGCCCTGTAGAGGAGCATCTTCTTTGCCCCGGGCCCTCCTTACGTCTTCAGCCTACACTCGAACCAGATGCACCTGCACGTACCCACATCACATCCACATCTTGTTGGCTGTGTGGGCGGTGTTTGGGTGTGTGTACTCCAAACACGTTGACCTCAGTTGGAGGTCACATTAATGTCACTGTTGGCCCCTTTTGTAGCAGCAGGAAATGGACATGGAGATAAAAAAATTCTCCTTCTGTCTGCCTTTTCACTCCTCCATGCGGAATAACTCATGGAAGGAAGCCCCACTGTTAAGACAGAAGCAAACAGAGTGGCAGTTGTGCAGCAATGCATAGTTCAAAAACAAGGAAGGGTAAATGTCTGACATATATGTGAGACAGTGACACAAGGTAAACCTGCATTTCAGGCTTTCTCCACCTCTCAACTTTTAAAATATGTGGGTCTAGATTAATCTGAAAGTGATGCTAATGTTATTTCATGTTTTCACAGGAGAGCAACTATCGCCACAACAGTCGGACAGAGATGCTGCACAGTGTTTAAGCAACTACATGAGTTTCTGTAAACAGTTACTACAAGAAAACCACTAATCCTTTTCTTTTATATGAGTAAAATTTGAGTTAGAAACCTGTTCACAGGATGTGCATCACATATGCAGTTTTCCCATCGGGACATGTTGGACAATGTCAGAATGTATTTCTGATTGCAATTATAGTGCGTTATAGATTTGTGTTTGCACTGGACTGACATGTCTGGTGTTGAAGAAACTATCTTGATTTGCGGTTAACCTGCAGCACACATTGGTGCTGGAGCGATCGAGAGGTAACAGCACATACCTGAGGCCTGATATTTATCTCAGTAGTCTGCAGACGCCTGTTAACATAGTCTTTGTGCTGTTCTGTCTATGACTGAGCATGGCCAAGGGCCAGTGGTGTGTGTGTATGTGGGTGTGAGCATGGGCATGTCTTCGTAGCCTTCTGTGGACAAATTTTGTATTAATACCATTGTTGTGAGGACATTTTGGTGTTTATGAGGACATTTTAGCTGGTCAACACAACTTTCAGGGTCAGGGTTAGAATTAGGTTTTGGTTGGGGTCAGGCATTCAGTTGTGATGGTTATGGTAAGGGGCTATGGACTGCATTATGTCAAGGAGTGTCCTCACAAGTATAGAAAGACAAACAGGGTGTGTGTGCTCTTTACGTATGCAAGTTTAAGCATGTCCTGGGGCCGTCTCTTAACTTACCATGTACAAATAAAACATTACACTGTACAGTGAACTTTCATTTACCCGTCCACCAGGCCTGTGCATGGCACAGTCTGTATTGTGCTTGTTGACCAGCAAAATGATCACTCACACACTGAAATGGTCTTTTAATACAACGACCTCGGATTTTGTCATACCTTTGTGAGACTTCATCCGTTGACGCTGTGTAGAAACATGTTGATTCTGTTCTGCTGAATCAACACCCACAGAAATGTACGTACCAAAGTCAACATGCTATTGTCTTTAGTGTCTTTGATTGAAAGACTTGTCATACTCGTAAAGAAAAGCCAACTTGCTGGTGCAACTAAAAATGCAAAAGTGTCCTCCTGCATTTCGTCAAAGGTTGGGACCACAGTGAACACACACAGGGTTTGTAAGTTTGTTTGTAGAAAGATTCCAGCGCTTGTGGTGAGCAAGGGCGTTTCAATCAATCCAGGGGTTACTCGTGTCATATTATGTTTATATAAGGAACTTTATTAAAGAAGTTTGACCGTGGTGGAATATTTTAGGTAAAATAAAAATTTTATGTGAAACTTGCAGTGTGTTGTTTTCAGTGATGCTGTTTGACGTAAAATGTAAGGATCATTTTGACAGTCAAAGTGATCCTGCAGATTCACACAACAAAACATTCACTGCCTCCTGTTAGTCATACTAACACCATCTCACAATACTGACTCTTGACTTGGCTCACTTAGCTCATGATAGTCTGCAGTTGCATCATTGCAGCGTGCTTGCATGCCTCTTTAAATTTTAAACACTGCAGTCTGCAGATAGGTTCGTACTGACTGGACCTCTAGTCCAACATTTTAATTTAGCATGATGGCACGACAGGGTTTACAAATTGTTTTAAGGTGTACAGCTGATTTTGGTAAAAAACATCAGTGGTATTTATGGATATGAAAAAGGCTTTTAGACTTTAAAAGTGTTTCTGCTGTCCAGTGTCCCTGAATCTTTTCACTCAGAACACGACTACTCTGTAAGAACTGAGGACCCTGCTGTAGAGCTGATATTTTGTCTGAAAATGCGTTTCAGAGTTCAGCTTCATGTGAAACTTCAGTTAGCACACTGGGCTACATAGATTCTGAATATATCAAATTCCTGTGTTTTTTGACAAATTTCTTTTTGTTTCTTTTCCTGAGCTACAGTGTAGGAATGTGATCACAGAGTGAAACAGAAATAAAGTGCAAACTATTAGCTGTGTACAACGTCACTTACAAGTTAATGATTATTGACTAATTGTAAAGGAAGCTGGTCAACAGAACAACAAATGAGACACGTCTTTAATGCTTCAATTCTGCGCCTGGGTGAGGCACAATCGGAAACACTTGTGGACACTGTAGGAAGCAGCCTGTTCCATCTGCAGAAATGGCACTTACGTTTCTGTTGTGACCAGTTTAGAAGATCCTGAACTATGATTTCAGTGAATTTTCATCTAATCATCACTGACAAGAAATTACAGTTATATAGTACATGCAGGAATCTGTATGTCAATAGCTGAATATCTGGTGTCAAAACCATAGAAATATTTCTTATGCATCATGTGCAGTAGTAGTAACCAGTTGAGGTTTAAAAAGTGGCCAGACCATCGTCAGCCTAATGTTGCATAGCCCCTCTGAATCAATCCTCCGGCATTTAGCATCAGCAACATATATTTTCATCTGTTCCCCATTTCAGCACCTACATTATGGAAATACTATATGATTCTGAACAGGCCACTTTCTTCCACTACTTTCTGAGGTGGAAAGAAATCGGCACGGGCAGTCTTGAGTTAAGGTCAGATCCATATGCAGCACAGCGACAATGTTCTGTGTGTTTCAACACTTGTTGATTAAGGCCCGCATTTTAATTTTAAGCATTTTGTGCAACTATATTTGTTCTGTGGTGTTGCTTCCAGTGTGCATCAAAGCTTTGGTACTTGGTAGATACTGACCACTGCACATGATGGGAACAACCTAAACGACTCTTGTCCCTTGTCAAAGTTCAAATCCTAGCACTTCACTTTTCCTGCTTCTAACACAGCTTCAAGAACTGATTAATTGCTTGCGACGTTCCCACCCCTTGACAGTCTCCATCATCATCATTAACATCATAATCAAAGTATTATCAGTAAAGTCTGTATTCAGGCCTGGAATGAAATCTCTTCTGCCAGTGTTTTCCTTCCTGTGTGCTGGGCCCACATCCGATCCGACCATGTGCTGGTCTGCGCTGTGGGATACCCCTCTCACATTACCGCCTCTGCCTTCTCCCTCATCTTCCCCCTGCGGCCCCCCTCCCCCTCGCCTTTACATTCCGACTCAGTCCATGTGCTACAAACAGAGTGGAAAAGAGAACATCCCTCCCCTTATACATGCACACACAAAATCATTCCTGTGGTGCAGTGGCCCAAACAGGACAGTAGATAGTGTGGAGCAGTTTTCAATATATAATAACAGTTTGTCTTGTCACTTTGTTAGAGGGTAGACTTACTCTATGCCTGGCCCTGTGCTGGCTGGTATTTGAACAACACGCTGCCTGTTCAAACCCTTGAGCATTAAAGTTATGGGGAGCTGAAGGAGAATGGGTAAAGAGGGCGGTGCCCTTTAGCATAAATGACCTTCCCATCAATCACCTCATCACATTTCTAGCATACCCATGCGACACAAGGATGTTGCGGTGGCCCCCATCACTCTTTTTTTGTAGTCTTTCCCCAAATCTCGCCTCATCCCCCGTTTTTCTCTCTGTAATGTCTTTTTGTCTGAAAGCAGTGTTGTGTGTTAAAGGTTGCTGTCCATAACGCACATGTATATGCACACAGACATTCTCTGTGTTAAGGTTGCAGTGGGAGGCAGCAGGCTAAGTGGCTGAGTGTGAGTGGAGCTCTTGTCATGTGCTGGTGGTATTCCCTCTGAGGAATGTGGAGGAAAGAGTTTCCCACTCTGGATTGGTGGATTCCCACTGTTGGCTCTGAGCATAAATGTAAGCCTTTAGGAGTTATTGTGGCCTGAGAACAGATATCTGTGGAGGTTCATTGTGTCATCAGTGTGCATTGTCTCTGGTGGTTATGGCAAATTCATTTTAATCCCAGAGGATCAGGGGATCTGGTTTTATCCCAGTGGTGGTGAGCACACCTTTTGCTTTAAATACTCAAAGCAGCTACTAACCAAACCAGCCATGCATCAAATACACGCATCAAATCTGATGCGTGAATTTGTTGTTTTCTATGACTCCTCAACAGCATTTAAATTTTGTAGGAAAGACCCCAAGGATGCGCACAATTTTATAGAGATGCAATATGAAACATGTCATTATCTTGGATGTTTACTGTTTTAAAAGAAAATTAAGAAAACCAGAAAACAGTTTATTGCCAGGCACAGTTAAGTCAACAGTACTAACAGTACTAAGAATTTGTCTTGGTGTCAGGTGCCAACACAGATTCTCCAGACAAATTTAAAGTGCAAACGTGTGACGCACAACAAATATGAAATATGTACACAAATAATAAAATATAATAAAATAAAATAAGATAATAGAGCCTGCAATAATGGTACAAATTGGAAAGTTAGTGACTGTTCGTGAGTTTGGGGGGTTATCTGGGGGGAAATTGGTCACTGTTTAGCAAACTGACTGCAGTGGGAAATAAACTGTTCTAGTGGTGTGAGGTCCTGGTCTTGCCAGAGGGGAGAGGCTGAAAGAGTTTGTTTCCTGGATGAGATGGGTTGGCTGCGATCCTGGCTGCCCGTCTCTAGGTCCCAGCCGAACCATGTAAGTGAGTAAGTGATAAAAGAAAATAGCAAAAAAGTCAATGTTTGTCCTTTATCTAGTATCCAACAACATAGTCGTTGAATAGCTGGTTCTCCTGGATTTCAGAGCATTTTTCAACAGTCTTAATGATTCAACAGTCAACTTGCTTAAAGTAATATTAATTATGGGAATATATTTGCAAAAAACACAATTTTAGGAAAACAAAAGAAAAACAAACTTGCAATGTTTTTGCATGGCTGCCTTCTATTAAAGCAGCTATTGTATGTCTTTGCAACACATTGACACTTAATGGCCATTGTTTTCTGTGTCTTTGTCAGTGATTATGGCCAGGAAGGCTTACAGTATGTGTGAGTCAGGTCCCGGGCTGTATCCCTCTCCATTGTGTTGCTCTTGTTGGGGGCTGACAATGATGGCCACTGTCTTTTTGAGTGAAAATCGCTGTCATAGCTTACATTCTACATGGTCCATATGCACACGGACCAGCTGGTCTCACCAAGCCTTCTAAAGTATCAAGGCCATTTTGAATCCATGAATAATTGTATTCTTTTCTCTACAACAGGGAGAATGTCTCTGATTTCTAGTAAGGGGTGGGAGTGAGAATCTGTGATTTTCCTTGTTTTTTGAAGTAGGAGCACAGAAAGAAAAGGAGGGAGCTCCCATGTTTACGGAGCGAAATAGGAGTGTACGCCTGATGTCTGGGAGCAGCAGAGTCAGAACAGCAGGTCTCTGCTAGATCAAACGGGCTTCCTCTGTGGATAAGAAGGCGAGGCGGTGAGAGAGAGGAAAACATGCAGGGGACGGATGAAGGAGAGAACTCTTTGTAGTAAGAGAGTACCTAAACAATAAATGGCACTAATGACCATTTCACTTTACTTTGTGTCTGACTCGTGATGATCTACGAGGCAAGTTTCAAACAGGTGTTGGCCACATGTCTCTCTCTGGACTGACATGACCCTTGACCTCTTCTCTTCCCTGCCAGCCACTGAGTCTTTGGTCACATCTCCCAAAACTACTGTCAAGTGGGATGATGGCTGCATATATAAAGTGGCCAAAAACATACTATATGAACTGTTTGTCATAACCTTGTCTGCATTATTAGTCATAAAGCACATTGATTTTTAGTTGTGTAATCTAATGTGGACAACATTCAATGTGGTGAAGCTAATGCATGCAAATGAATAAAATCCTCTGTGTCTTTATTGTAGCAGTGGTGAACTATGAAAGTGAAGTCTTTGCAACCTTCAGTTATAAAAACCTTAATAATGTGCTTCCATTAGCTGTGGATCAGACCTCCACAGTCTTCTGGGCGAGTTGTAGCCTTCTTCTTTATAGAAGCGCTTTAGCTCAGATATCTGTTCTCAGGATGCTTCTCTTTTCCGAGAGCACCTCCCTCCATGGAAACTGCTCGATGTTAAGCAGCTCCAGTGATTGTCTGAAGCCATAAATAGCTAATGTTTTACAAGTTTAGATGGCTCTTACCCACACATTTAATCTTGTTTCATTGATTGGGCGCATGGTTTGCTAATTGAGAAGATATATCATGCTATTTAAATTCAGGGACGGGGCCATCATCTTGTCAGATCTGCTCTTTGTTTACCTGTACCTGCTACCGCTGGTTACCACTCGTTACCGCTGGTTACCGCTGGTTACCGCTGGTTACCACTGGTTACCACTCGTTACCGCTGGTTACCACTCGTTACCGCTGGTTACCACTCGTTACCAGCATATCTTTTTTTTTATTTAATTGTAAAAGTCACTAACCAAAGGGTTCACTGACTTTTTTTAAAGCTATAGTTTTTAAACGTTTATCCAGAATAAAAGATTCTGTGTTCATTACATGGATGTGTGACCAAATTTTAAGACCGAATAGTTCAGTAACTTTTCCTGCACTGCAAACCGTATGTGTGCTCACATGTTCAGGATATATTGTGTGTACTCCCACTTCCCACACTCCAACTTCTAAGGCAGCATCAATAATTCAGCAGCACATCGCAGAACACAATGCTACACACTGCATTGCTGTTTTTCTTTTTCGCTTTCTCCCGATTCCCCAGTATTTTATCTGTCTCCAGTGTTTTTATTGCCCCATTTTGTTTCTTTTGCCCCTCTCCAGCCTGTGCTGGTTTTCATCTCTCTCCACTCCCTTATGTTTCCACTACCAAAACCGAGTATTTGTCAAACCTGACATTTTGTGGCACTTCTTCATGTTTTGGTTTTACTTCCAGTTCTTTTTCAATACGGAGTTCTTTCCTCACATCAAGAATTAGATTTGTGATGTGCCTGTGCATGGGCCCACCCTTCTTGCTTCTCTGTCCCTTTCTTTTTATATCTTGTTGAGGTTGTTGTGAGGGGCAGGAGAGGAGGCCGTGGAGGGGAGCTCGGAGGAAAGGGTGTGGCCACCCACACTGCAGCACTCCATTGTGTTGTGCTGATTCTGACGTGTCCTCTCACTGACACGCACAAAATAGGACACACATGCTGTGTGGAGTCATCAACCCTGTGTTCCACTCTCTGCTCCTTGGAGAGGTGTATTGTCTTTGTACGAGGGCAGTTCATTCCTGCGTACACATGGTTCCAAGTATGCTACTGATTTGTTTTCCATCATGTGTCCATGGCTGCCGCGATGTGAAGGAGCAGAGAGGCCTGTCATGGATGGTGTGTGGGCATAGTATGGAAACAAAATTTACAGTATGTCACGTGTGCACTTATGAGCTGTATGTATCAACTGGACTTCAGAGAGAATTCAGCAGCAGGACCCAGTGTCTACCATAGAGTTGTCAGTAGGTTTTTTTAATCTAATAGTTTCATACTTGCAGAAATGTGTCTAATCACTGAGCCATTTCCAGAGTGAGGTTAAAGTTGAGCCACTTTCTGTTCAGCTTCTTGCTCGTGCACGTTTAAACGGATGCTTGTTAGCTGTCACTGAGGATTGAAGACAGGTTTCCTGGCTTAATAGCTTCTCCTTAATCAACTGACTGACTGGCTCTGTGTCAAACAAATACAAGTAGCTGCATGGGTGTCATCGATGATATTACTAAGAAAATGAGAGATGAACCAGGGAGTCCTGTTTGAATAATACATGCGAGTTTGAAGACTGCCAAAAAAACACTGCTCAGCAGGTCTTACTCCTTTGAGGCAGGATTTGACAACTCCAGAAGTCAATCATGGCTGCACTAGATTTCTTCTCTTTGTGCTTGGGTAAATGGCAGAATTGGCTCACAAACACGTGATTAAAAAAGTAAAGTCTGCAGAGTGTGTTACTGAATGGTGTTGGAATAACATATGTTGAATCATTAACACTTGATGATTTCACCACATGTCGTCAACGTGACACTGTCATCCAATACAAAACGTAATGGGAAATGTTAGTTAGTTCAGCCTGTGGCATGTCAGTGAAACGTGTCCCAGCCAGGAGGATGGCTCATTCTGTGCTGATCACCCGCCTGCGAAGATGCTTGTTGTGACCCATTAGATGGTGATATGTGAGCTGTAGGGACAATCGTGTGAGAGGTATGTAATGCCCGTGAACTCGGCAGCTACGTGCGAGAGAGTGCAACAACCGCATGTTTGTGTGCAGCACAATGGTTGTGTTCATTCTTTATCACAGCGGCCTCCGGCTGAACTCAGGTGAGTGTTCTTCACCCTGCAGTGGTTTGAAAACAGATCCTTAAAGTGTCCTCTCAATCAGCCTTTAGTTAAGCAAAACCCGAGGTCTCGTTTTTGTTTTCCAAAGGGTTACGTGTGTGTTCTGCGCTGCAGAATCCTGCAGTCAGTGACACCGTACTACGCAAGGACGTGGAGTTCTCTGTGGGCAGTGAGCTGAGTCTGACCCTGACTTGCCCTGCTGCACAAAGATTAATTTAGTCTAATATATCCAAACCACTCAGTAAGTGCTCCCCAAATTATACACCTGCTTTACAGGAGTCTCCAGTACTCAGAGTGCAACCATCAGCATTACCACGATGCCTTCTCACAAATTCATTATGCGGAACAGGGATCACGCGAAAGCCGCTTTACCACTTTTATCTAAAACCAAAACTGTAAGCTCTCCTCTTGTCTGCTTTTGTACTTTTTCACTGATGTTTAACCAGCTCCAGGCAGAGCAAAGTGTGAAAAGTGTAACAGTGCCCCATTTTTTATTTTATTTTTTTTTAATACTACTGGCTTGTTCTTTGTGCGATTTCCAGGCCTTAAGCATATTTTCCCTTTGGGTGATGTCAGTCTGCTCATTGGAGGGGTAATCGCTGATATAACCTAATGAAGTTTTAAACTGTGCCTCTGTGCTGCTGCTCATCCTGTTAAAGGAATTAAAAAACACCAGACTGCTTTATGCCCAAATCCTAATTCACTAAATGTATTAGCATTAATTTGCATTTTTGACTTCTCATAAGGAAAAAGAAGCCAAATTTCAACCTGTCGCCCTTGTTGACTTTATTTACTAAAATGTGTATGCGATACATGAATATACTATTTAAAATGAGAAAATAAAAGATAAATGCAATAAGTCTGTTCAAGTAGTATTAGTGTAATCAGTTTCACTGCCGTATTAATCCTGCTGAAATGAATGACCTTTCTTATGTATCTTCTATAAGCTCATTTTCACATTTTTTTTCAATGTCTAGAAGCCAAAAATATTCTTTAAGCAGCTAAGCTCTAATGAAAGAGTCTAAATAGAAAGTACTTTAACATCCTAGCATCTACATTCAAACCGCATTCACACCCAACATCAATGCTGATCTCAGGGACGTGGTTACACTAAACTAGATGATGTGTGTCACTAAATGAGTGTAATAAACAGCTGCACATAGACTCTGACACTTCTCCTACTAACTGCTTTTTTTATCAGGATTACTGTGATCACATTCTGAGTGGATAAATGACGTACTCATGACTTACTACTACTAAAGAAATTAAAGCGAAAGAAACTGAATCGACCTTTTGCAGTATTATGTGACCTCAAACTAAACCAGAAGAACAAGTATTTTTATTCCCCGTTTGTAATAAGTTTGTCTTGTAAGCCTTTATATGTGCAGGCCATTTGATTGTGCAAGTGTTGTGTCTTTGCATGACAACAATTATATATTCTAGTATTTTTTAACAGAAATAAATGTTCATAATTTGAAGTTGAAATACAGTAAGAATTATTGTTTTCTGGAGTTGGATGGGGAAACTATAATCAGTTTTTCATTATTCAGTAGTGACTGAATGCTCTGTCTGTATCAGACAAATAATCATCCCAACACATTTCTTCTTCATCAATAGGGTGGCAACCCTTCAACTCAAGTCCTCAGGCACAAGAGTTAAGAAAACACACGCTTATTGTCTCTTCCTCCTCCCGTTGTTGATGTACCTCAAGAGGGACAGAATCACTTTGTTGGCATGAAAAATGTAAAACCAGCTCAAGATTGAACAGTGCTGCAGAGAAACAGACTTAGAGGTCCGAAATGAGTCTTTCCCCCAGCCGAGTTCTTACAGTTGTTCTTGGGTAGCTCAACAAAATTGTGTTGTGGTCGCTTGGTGTACTGAGGTGTTGAGTTGTGCTCCTCACTGGGAGCCTATTCATGCTGTTTGGCCCGGTTTCTCTCTCTCTCTCTCTCTGCAGCAATCATACAAATACCTGGGTGTGTATGGAGCTGTTGGATGTTTGGACGAGTTTATCTAGATGGGTGAATGTGATTCTCACTGTGAAAAAATGTCTGTGGCTAATGGTCTGCACCTATTAAACACTTTTGTACGTTATCGGTACCCAAAGCGCTTTGCACTGCTTCTCATTTACCTATTCACACTCTCAGTCCCACGCGCTGTCACACTCCTACGGGGGAGCAGCTATGCAGCTGGCCTGTACTCATCAGGAGCAACTACGATGTGGTTCAGTGTCCTGTTTAAGGACATTTTAACACAAGCCGGGAATTAATCCGATGGTTGTTGGGTCGGTGGATGACCGCTGTACCTCCTGAGCCACAGTCACCTATGTAATCAGTATAGCAGCACTGGAATCCTCCTCATGAGGGTGTAGGGTGGTGCTCTGATCATTTTAAATGCACATTGCAACTGCGTCTCCTGGTTTTTATACCTGTGACAGACTGCCGCCTTGTTGAAATTGCGACCATATTTCATTGGTCAGCCTGTTACTGCTGGTAGTCTGTGCTGTCTGAGCCGTGCCTCTGCAAGAGCCATTACTCTGCAAGGCCAATTCTCCGTAGTGTGCAAACACACACATACATTACATGCACATGTACAGATGCCAGCGTGAGAATGAGTTATAACACTGGAGCAGTGAGTTGGAAAGGGGGAAGTCGAGGCAGGAGAGAGGGGGGGTGTGATTGCATTTGCTGCATAGGTTTATACTGATTCAGCTTTTTCTGCTTTCAGCGATGACAGGATCTCTGACTCACACTGTTCTTCAATTAGGATATACAGCTTTCACCGACATGTAACCTTTCTTTAATAGATTTATTGTAAATGTATACTTTTTTAGCATACACTGACCGGCCTTTAGGTATGGATTAATGCTATTTACCAATTGTATATTTTTATTGATTGATCTAACCTGCTTTTGTTTCCAATAAATTCTTCAATCATAGTCCATGAAATATTAGAGGTTATTTTGAAGTCTCCAGAAGGCCAAAATTTACGGGTCATCTTTGCATTTGACACCCTGCAACCACAGCATGCACCATTCTTTTTTTAAATTGTTTATTAGCAGAAATGCCAGTTATCAAAATTGCTAATTCTCTGTTGCATGACTAATGTGTTTTTTACTTCATTGTTTCAGCAGAAATACAGCTATCCTTTAATCTTCCACAAGAACACTGTGTCAGCAGATGTTGCTAAAATGGGCTAGGGCTCTATGTGCCCCCCCCAACCCTCTCCTCCTCTGTCGGGGTAGATGGTTGTAGCTGCAGACAGCTGTGACAGTTGTGACCTCAAGGTGGATGCGCTGATACTGTCTCATGTTATCGGCTGCTGTTGTGTATCTCATCTTTTGTCTGATGGAACATATTCCCCTGGTTTTTTTTCTTAGCCGTGTTGATTTCGACTGGCGCTCGGATAGGGATCAGCCACCATCTGCAGATGCCGTCTTTACCGTGCAGTGTTGATGCCCGCCCTCTCCTCTTAACTCTCACTGCGTCCTTTATCTCCATCTTTGCCATTTTCAGCATACCACTGATGTGTCTTGGAATGCGGCGATAAGAGCTATCTGGGTTAGCACATACAGTGTGCATACCAATCATATATACGCATGTTTAGTATCATACATCTCTGGCACACTTTGCGTGTGTGTTTGTTTGTGTGTGTGTGTGTGTGTGACAGATGCTGCCATGCACAACTATTACTATTACACAATGGGTTGGTTTTCAAAGTGCTGGTGTTTCCCTCGGGGGAGGGTGTGTTACGTGCATGAACAGCCAAATCCCTTGAGGTCCCCGTAAATCGATGCTGCAGCGCCAACCAATCTAATACTGAAAGTACTGTAAAAAAGATGAAGAAAAAATAAAGAAGTGATGACTGTTTAATCTAAAGCGTGTATGTATTACACAAAGTGTCACACGAATTATGACAAGTGTCAACCTGCCAATAAAGATAAGATAAATACCCACCCAAAGATGTGTCTGGACATGAAAGAGTCCACACCTATCCATCGCTCATTGAATTTTGGATTATTAATTTAATGCTTTATCCTTAGAGAGAGTGCTGTCCGAGTCTGTCGAGGATGATTTAACTTACTTCACACACTGTCGGACGGACCACTCACACAGAGAGACACACTCAGCGGTCTCCTTCCCATGCTTGTGCTGTGGATTAATCAAATCCCCTGACTGGCTGCTAAGCTGATTAAGGGGGGTGTTATGCACTGGCCATTTGGAAACACTGGAAAGAGTGTACGTACTTATACACACCCACATGCACACTCAGTGCGACAGCTCAGTTTATTATTGTCTCTCCTGCTGGCCCAGGATGGTAATGTTTGTGTGTGTGCGTGTGTGTGTTTTTGTCTATACCTCCTCAGACAGATGGTGTAGATCACTGTACAGTCATGATTTGCATCCCTACAGCACTGTGTGTGTGTGTGTGTGTGTGTGTGTGTGTGTGTGTGTGTGTGTGAAAGAGAGACAGTGAGTTGAAGAGAATAAGGAAGCGACATGAAGAGAGAAAGATGAAGGCTGTTGGAACAGACTGAGGCCCAGATGGCTGTGTCCAGCAGAGACAGGAAATAGAGTTGACACCAGGTGGATGGCACTCTGAAGATTGCGCTACACACATACACACAAACACATCCATATATTCTAGCCTAGAGGCAAAGAATTCAAGAAGGCCTGCCTCAGTGTGAAAACGGTCAAATCAAATTAATTTCTCAAAGACTAAAAAGAAAAAAAACACATTTATAATTTGTGAAGAAAAGGTGCGATATGTTTAAGGGTTATTTCTATCTATAATCTTTGACATCTATTCCTAGCATTAAAATATGTGCAGCCCACATCTCATTTGAAATCCCATCTATCCCCAGTCTCTGCATCTTAGTGAGGTGCTCCCCATCCCCCCTCCCCAACGCACACTCTTAAAGCTTCTCTTCCAGACTGGGTTAGTAGAGCAGACACGGGTTGTAAATGGGTGAGCAGCTAGTTAACTTTTGATAAGCAGACTAATTCATTATGCATAGAGATCCCAGCCCCCAATCTGCAATCCTTCCAGCCCGCTGTGTGCCATCATATGAGAGGAACGTGAGCATGTGATCCTTAGAAAGGGAGCCTGGTATCAGTAGGAATGAGTATTTCGTGGTAAGAGGCATAGAAAATGCCCAAATTGATCCTGTTGGCTTAAAAAAAGCACGCTGATGTGTAGCTCCAGTGTTCTCCGGTGTCAGTTCTGCTTTGGAAGTAGACAGACCTGAAACTGACAGCTGTATTGTTAGAGGTGTTTTCCACTAGTTGGTTGACGTGGGAGACTGACCCACTCCTCTAGCTTTGTGACCCCTGACCCTTGACCTGGGCTCAGAGCTCACGCAGTGCAAGGAACCCTGACGAGATGTCTTAGACCCTCGGCCACAGATGCATTCCTCTCTCCCTCCTGTTGCCGTGTTCCTCCAGCTAGAGATAAAGCTGGCTGGCTAGTAAAGGGTTAATGACTTCCCGATCTGACCAGAGCGGTGCGGCGCAGTGCAGAGGAATGTACCCTCGCTGAGCGCGACCCCCCACTACTTCTCTTCCCTTCCCTGTCACCTCCCTTTCTTTCTCCTTGCACCCAGCCTCTTTCTCCTCCTGCCCGCTCCCCCGCTTAGAAGGCTGCAGTAAGGAAGAGTAATGGACGTCCCCCAAACACTGCAACATCTATCAACAAGACCAGTTATCATCTGATGGTAACAGTTAAAAAAAAGTAAACATCTAGCATAATACGTACAAAGTTCAGATTATGAATGCCTAACAATGTCCCTTTGAAATTAATGTCACGCATCTTTTGTTTTCTTATTTATTTAAACACGGCTGGAAATTTGGCAGGTGACCACAAGAGTCGTGTAGCTTCTCTCGTCTAAACGTCGGTTTTGTTCCCTACATTTACTACTGTGTAACTACTGTTTAAATGTGGGGGACGCCTGCTCCCTATTTTACTTCATCAATTACTAAGTGCATACATATACGATTATGGGAAACATTCCCTGATCCCCGTATTGTGGTTATTTTATGTTTCTTTTATCTTTCTTTTTCTTGGGACAGCAGTAGTTTAATTGGTACTTGAAACAAGTTTTCTTTCTTTTTCTGTGTGAATGTAGCTGAAAGCGTCATTGACTGAGATGTGAAATTT